>JAULBZ010000013.1:0-60846 GCA_032360805.1 Neoturris breviconis
AGCCATCAAGTAAACCCGTCTAACCCATGCTAGCATGGAAAATAGACGTAAAAATGTAAATGATGATGATGATGATGATGATGATAATGGTGTTCCAATTGTTTATTTGAACTGAAACTTTATCAACTTAATAAGGATATGATATCCTAATGTCATGCAAAATTTGGGTGTTCATCCTTGATATGAAATTTCACTACCCTACTCCACAGTGACTTGACATAATTTTACCTTCATAAAGGTGTTCCAATTGTTTATTTGACCTCAAACGCTACCATCTTAAAAATGGCATATTTCAAACACTGTATAATGGGTGTATGCAAGTCATATTAGTGTGCTTAGGTTTAACTTTCACTTGGTTTGGTGGGCTGCTTACAATACCGTACCTTTGATTCAATTTATTGTTTTTGCAGACACACGATGTCGGTCGTGTATTGGCAGGTCCATTTTCCGGTTTTTAACAACAGTATTAGAAAATGATCACCAGAAAACATCATGTAATGTCAAGTTCTACCAATGAAATGTCTTCTTTTAGCTTTCATGCAAAATATTGTTTGTTCATATTTTCACTTTTAGTAAGTAATGATGAATAGATATTAGAATTTATCAATTACTGCTCATATTTTAGAATCTGAGAGCAGGGTCTGGAATGAAACCACTTTGTGATAGATTTCGAACAAAAAGGGCACTTTATCCTTTATATTTACAGGGGCAGCATCAGATATACGGACTCACATTTTGCCTAAAATAGGGTCTGAATTATTCACTTCTGATTTTGATAACATTACCCCCTACATATAAAAGAAAAATTAGCTTATACTGGCTAGCTTATACTAGACTAAACCAGAGCTTTCTTTATATTGCTCAGTTTGTTGCTACTTGCTCCAGGAGAATTTTTTTTTGGTTGCTCATTCATAGACTGTCTGTTTATGTCTATTATTCTATCGTATGTATTTTATTTATTTTTGTTGTACTATCTTCAGAATTTTGTCACTAAGTGACACATGCCAGCACTATAGCATTCTTATCTAGGTTTTGCTCAGTTTAGCAGGCTACCTTCAATACCATACATTTGATTTATGTTTATGTTCAGGTGTTTTAATCCTTATCGTAAAAAATCGAAAGTTTAAAGGTAATGCTGATCGTCTATCAGATGCTGATTCTATGATGGGTAAGTTTTACCATTGCTTATTTTCGTAGCAAGATGGCCACTTGAGGACTTTTGCATGAGGTTGGCTTTAATGCTAATGAATGAAATTGCATGCAAACGAGGGTGTCTTATCAAACCTGCAATGTTTGATCTAAAGAAACATTATGGAAATCTAAAGAAGCATAATGAGTTGGGAAATCTTAGTTACACATTTTTTATTTTAGGTTACGCTGTATCATATGGGAACTTTACAAACACAAAGGATAGTGTTGGTGGTACGTTATTTATATATATTCACGAATATGCAATTTGTATAAGTTGTTCTAATATGTTTCGAATACCTTGATACGGGACCGTCTCAAAATTGTTCCAAAAGAAAGCATCGTTCCAAAAGAAAGCATTTTGTTAGATTAAAAGAAACTTAATTTGACCAAATTCAACAAAAATGAAACTGCACAGAAAGGTGTTATGTCAATGAGCTTGCAATGGATTGGTTTCTCAGTACAAAGAAACCAATTCATTGCAAGATCATTGATCCATTACTCTCTTCCCTGCAGATTTTACTTTTGAGACGGTCTCTAATGGTGTTGATTTAAATTGTTGATACAACAGATTTGTAAACTGAGTTCTGTCAATTTTCATTAAGAGATTTGCACTGAGATTTGGTCTACACTGGTCGAATAATCACTGTGGAGGAGGGTTTTTTGAACATAGTTTCATGCTTTGTACCTAGAAGTTATGCTCAAACAACACCCATCCACAGTGATTATCTGCTGCCTTAGCATGGTCTATGCATACACATAGGCTTCTGTGTATGAGTATTGCTTTCCTTTCGCTCCAAAAAAAGTGTAAACAAAAAATTGCATCGATCATTATGGATAATTTATTTATGGGATTTTTTTTTTATATAAGAACACGTCAAATTATCATCAGCCTCTTTTGTTACTTTTTCTTCGATTTGAGTCTCGAATGTTCTTAAGATGTTCTTAATTAGTTTCTTGACTGGAACACGTAAATAAACTTTAAACTTTAAACTTGAAGCCAAGTTTAAGATAAAATAAATAAGGGACAAAAATAATTTTTACAATTATATTAAAATCACGAAGTTAGTCGTATCAGAGATACATTTTCAAGTGAGTGTATAAAATTCTTAAAAATCCATTTTCATATAAACATAAAAAATTCATTGGATTTTACAATCCTGAGGGGATAAAAAATAATGAAATACTCAGAAATAGTTTTATTATAGCTTTTTAGATCAGGACATAGTTTAAATTATCAGTTTTCCATTATTTCTTTTAAATTGATGTTATCAATCATTATAAGGATTTCAGCCTGAAATGTTGTAAGCTTGTTCTTAACTTTTGCCCAAATTTCAGCCTAATTTTCTTATAAACGTTGTTCTTATAAAAAAAAGGTATACAGAGTAGACTTAGGATAAGTCATAATTTATTTTACATTCTCCAGCAATAAATAGTTGAGGATTAAGATTTTTGAGCATTGCTTCAGGCTTTCTAGTCTGAAGCAATGCTCAAAAACCACTCCTTCACTTCAATGCTTTTATGGAAGTCAATTGCTAGTACAATCTTGGTCAAGAATTATGAGACAAATACTAAATGCCGCAAGTAAAACAAAAATGCAGAAAAATACCACAAGAAATCTCTAGAGATTTACCTTACAGTTTTATCTAGCAGAGATTCCTAGAGATTCACCTCACAGGTTTATTGAGCATACTTAAGAATTAGGACTTAGGATCTTAGGACTTTTTGCAAACTTGACAAATTTTCTGTTCCTGGCAGCCTAGTACAGATGAGGAATTTAAACTGCACTGTTGATCTTGGTGCTCAAAATGACTACACATAATCATTGGGCACGAGTAGTTTTTTAAGCTTGGCTTTAGCCTTTGTAGCCTGACATTATTCTCAGAAATAACCACAGGGATTATTTGTTCTTGTTCTTATATTTATTATTTGTATTGTAGATGTGGCAGGTGGTGCACCAAGAGCATCAAAATTAAGAGGAAAAGTTAGTACATACAGGGTGTTCGAAATAAGAGTGGAGGAGTGATTACTGAGTATTGCTTTGGACTAGAATTCCTGAAGCTATGCTCAAAAATCTCTCTTTCACAGTGATTATTGGCTCTTATTTCGAACACTGATGCATATTTTTCAGTAGCCTCTGCTTAATTGCTCAGTTTATAACCATTTATATTATTTACACCTGCTTTGAGTTCTAACATTTACCCATTCCTTATCACAGTAAATTAGATTTTATAAAATTCCTAAATTAGGCATGTCCAAAAGCAGAAACCACTGCACTTCCTTAAACATAAAATAATTGGCATATACTCTCTAATTAATTATATTATTTTGTACAATAAATGTTTTCGCTACAAAAGGCTGTTAGACCTTAAACTTTTATAATTGGTAAACCTATTTTTGAGATGCTTGCTAACCTGCATTTAACATTTAGGTAATTGTGTATAATATATCACCAAGTGGAAAATTTATTATAAAAGCAGACATTGAAAACCCTGAAGATAAGGTAAATTATTCTTTGGGAACCCTAAATTGATTTAGTGAATCCCGATTGAACCTATGCCTCTTCCATGGTTCAATAAGCATAAAATATCAAGTGCAGTGAGAGAGACTCAGATTCCGGAAATTTGCCTGCTTGGAGGGAATGGTAAAATTGCTCTCCTTGAATGGGATTTGTGGGAGATTAATTTCCTTGGGAAGGGGATGGGGTGGTTTGGAGCAACATAAATTGTTTTATATCACTTTTTAGCTAATTAATTCCATTTGACTCTTGTTGTAGGAGGGCCCTTGTTTTCAGATATATAAGGGACCATCTCCAAAATTCGTTTCAAAAAGCAGAAATTTTAGTGGCTTTAAAAAAAATCAATAAATTTGAGGTAAATTAGTCTACGATGAATAGTGTCAAGTCAATGAGCTTGCATTTGATTGGTTTCTTCGGTACGAAGTTTAAGTTTTCGGTACAAGAAACCAATTTAATGTAAGATCATTGTTTCAGTACTTCTGGAGATGGTTCCTAATAATATCAACATTATTTACGAAAAAATAAGTGATTTCTTTTCTGGTTGAGACTTTCCCATTATGTAATATAAGGGAGCTAGGGGTTGGAGGACATTATGCTGGGAAAACGTTTTTTGTTTGCCAGTGGGGGAATTAATTTCCCTGGGGAAAGGGTTTGCTTAGGAGTGTGCAAGGGAGGGAAGGGGAAGGGAGGACTGTGTTTAAAATAAGAGGAAATAATCACTGTGGACAAGTTTTCCTCCATTGCAATTATTTGCTCTTATTCCAAACACTGCAAGTACTCTTATATACTATTGTTCTAACAAATAGAAAAATAAATTATCTCCCATATGATGATCTTGTCAAGAAAAATTAATTACCTTTAATCGTTTCGAGTCGTGAATTTAACTGAAAGTTTGTTATGATTTCAAAACTCAAGGTGTTCGTAACTCAAGAATTCGTTGTCAAACTCGAGAATTTGTTTTCACCTATTGTGATGATTTACAATTTTAAATATGTTACAGGTTGGCTCATATTTTGGAGCGGCTGTTTGTGCAGTTGATTTGAATGGAGACGGGTATGATTCTTGTTCTTTAACACCACAATATTCAACATAATCACTGAGAAAACTTGTCATGATTTGTCACCTCAAGTATTTAAAAATTTCGGTAAATCTTTTAAAGCTAGCATTAATTAGCCAATCATAAGTTATTCTTTTCTTTTAATGCAGCAAAGATGATTTGCTTGTTGGTGCACCAACGTACTCAAAAATTCGTGATGAAGGAAGAATGTATATTTACATGAATGCAAAAGGACCAGATTATGTACGTCTTTGTTATTTTACTTTAGTTTTAAGCTGGTCATTCGAATACAGCTTTTCCTAATACATCAGCATTATGGTTATTTCTTGTCTATATACCTTTTCACATATGCATGAAAATGATTCAGTTGTCGCTCAAAGTAGAACTTCTTCGAATTGCATTGTAACGAGTTCCAATGCAAAGTCCTTGCACAAAAAGGAAGTCATTACATTGCAACAAGTTCTACTTTGAGAAAAAAACACCTCGTTTTCATGTCTTTGTGAAATGGTCTATTACAAGCCTTAAAATAACAGTCGGACGTAACGCTTGTAGGATTGTTTTGGAGTACAGTATTTTGAAGTTTGCTATTCTGAATGTGCTAGATCTTTTCATTTTTTTGCTTTTATTTTGTGTTTTTTATTTTTTGTCAAGAGAGACCAAAAACTTGTTCAAAGTCTGCAGTAAAGACCCTAAAACAGCATTGGAAGTCGTTGTCTTTGAAGAAGTTTTTGGAATTTTCACAGAATTATGTTACTGCTCTGAAATTTAAAATAAGCATTCTCATCAATTTAGGAAGAGTGAAAATTCAAGAAGAGAAAAATTAAATCTGAAGGAAACAAGAAGATTGTCTTCTTTATCGAAACATTTTCCTTCTATGATTTGTATTTGTATTACCTTGATACATTTTTTATAAATCTTGCTTAATCTTCATTCAAATTTATTCAAGATAGTTTCTAAGTTATACCAAAGCCAATTATGTTGGCTGCAGAATGAACGTGACCCTAACCTATACCTACTCGTTTTCCTATGAGACGATACTCACTAATTTGTAATTTAGAGTGGCTTTGATTTGCAATCATATTCTGTCGAAGGGACTTCAAGAGTGGGTGCCAAATTTGCTTCAACAATCGTTAACATTGGTGACATCAATAATGACGGGTATAATGGTATGCTGTTTTTTATAACATTTTTTTAATAGCGTAAGACATAAAATGAAAGAATTCACAGTTGAATTTAGTTCTTTTGAAAGAATACCTGTCAATTTGAAGTATTGTTCTTCTGTCCATTGATATTGAAAAAATTATGTAACTTTAGATGTTGTTGTTGGTGCTCCATATGATGGTTCTGATGGCAGGGGAGCTGTTTTCATTTACAATGGTGGACTTAATGGCATGCGAAGACAATATTCCCAAGTAAGCGTTATGTTGATATTATTGTAGAACTTATGACTAAATTCAGACAGACAGACTGCCTGAGTATCAAAAGGAATTTTGCCATTAAAGTGACAAAACATAAATGAAAATTGAGTAAAATATTTGTTAGACTTTGTGTTACGAAGCTTTTTATACATTATACATTCTAAAAGACTGTTTATCTTTTGTTATCGCGAAAAATTGATATGCATGCCCACTGGGTAAATGCTGACATAAAGTAAGAAAATTCATTTTCGTTTTTAATAGAATGAAAACCATGCTTAATCTTTTATAATAGTTTCTTGCCTAAGAAATATTTACACAGATACCTAGACAATGATCTCAGTGGGGGAAAACTGCTTCCTGGTACACGAAACATGATTTTACTAAAAAAATAAAACTTGCTAAATTAGTCACTTAACGCCATTTTCAAAAGTAGTCAAAAAGGAAATAATCACTGTGGTGGCGGATGGTTATTTAAACTTCAGGCTACATAGATACTTTTTGCTAATTCCTACCTACTTTCTGTTTTAGGTTATATATGCTTCAGATGTCAGTTCAAGCACACCACTTGGTGGATTTGGGGGATCTATATCTGCTGGTTTGGACGTTGATGGAAATGAATATCCTGGTATTGTGTAGTTGTGTTATATCTTTTAAATTTCCAGCAATTCAATTTTGTTTTTGACAGGTTTCTGCTGATATAGACTTGGTATTACTGTTCTAACAAAGCGTTTGTCTACACAGCTTTTATTTAGAAACCTCTCGTTATATGATTCTTGATTAACAGAGGAACAATTATCCTAAATTATAATTTACATTCAAATGCTGCTCTAGAATAAGTGCCACATTTTTTTCCCTAAAGTGGACTTTCTTATTTGGACTGGGAATCTCAGATGTGATGCTTATTTATTTTATAGTCCTTATAATGGAATTCGAATCAATTTCAATTGCAGAATGCCTGGCGCTTAATCAATTAATAGTTTATGGCTTTTTAGAGAATCTGCACTTACAATTTGCATATTTATAGCTTGCATAATTATTATAAGTCATTTCTTAACCATTTAGATTTTGCTGTTGGTGCGTTTTTGGATTCGAGAGCATATGTTTTCAAGTATGTGCTTATCTTTAAGTTACCTATGATTTTAACTAAATAAAATAACCCTCTCCCAGTTGTGGCCACGGCCTTAAGAGTGGGGAACGATTAAAAAATACAAGCTTTGCTAAGTATTGTCTTCATTTCAATGCATGAAGTATTCATGGTGGGAAGTGATTTTTGAGCACAGTGCTTATTTTTTTATATTTTAAACATTACATGTACCTTGCCGGCACGCAACGTCTTATCAACGTTGAAAAGACGTATTTTCAACGTTGATACGACGTCACATAAGATTTGAAATAAAACAATGTTGTTTTTAGATCAAAAGCAGTCATAACGCTAACTGATGACTTGTATACAAACCTTACAAGCATACCTACTGAAGCAGAAAACTCAAATTGTAATGGACCAGATAACTTACAGTATCACTGGTAAGTTCAGTAGCAGCAAAAATGCATGAAATAAGAGTAAATAATGGCTGAGATTTGTCATAACTTTTTGCAATTAGTGACACAAATTAAATATATTATTTAATCGAATAAAAGAAAATTAACATAAAGAATGTTAAACAGAAGGTTGCTAGAATATAGTTGTAACAAAGTTACAGACAAATACGTAGACTTGCAGACTAGTGAATACAAAGATGACAGCTGTGACTGACATAAACATAACCAAAGCATAGACTGCATACATGTAACATGTGGTCTGAAAACATTGACCAACTAAATAAATAAAACAAAAATTTTATAAGTAAGTGTGGAAACACCCAACATCACGGTTGCACTATTATCCCACCGATTTTGATATTGTGACATTGTTACATTATTTTTCTTCTTTCAGTATTCTTTTCAAGTTTAACATTGGTTACAAAGGAAAAGGAAGTCCTGCAACATATGGTAAGTACTCATGGTATTTTTATATTTAAAAGAAACAATATCAAGATCGGAGTAATTATTTGAAATTCGTCTTAAAAATGCATGGCTTGCCTTGATAAAATTAAATAATTGAAAAGATATCTCACAGCATTTCTTTGAACATGAATTAATCCTGAGGTTTTTAATAGAAATAACCTATAATATATATTTTGCAAATGAATTGTCTATTGTGGAGATACGTTCTGAAACATTACATGTAAATTGGGCCACTGCTTCATTCTGGTACTTAACTAGTTGAAAACAATATGGAATATGCAAAAAAACATCACACCATAAACATTATTTTCTTAAAAATCTGAATGTGCTTACAATCTGTGTGCCTTTGCATGCATATTGCTATTTATGCTAGATTATTATCTAAAATTTAACTAAATCTCACAATTTTATTTTGTAGATATTGAAGCTACATTACAACTTGATCAGAATAAACCACCTGGTTTGAAACGAGTTTATGCTCTCTCAAATGGCGTATTAACAAATGAAATATCTTTAAATGAAACGTTGCAAAAATCAAAAACTGCTGAAATACCTGTCATCCTTTACTTTAAATTGGACGTACGTAATTTTTATGTACTTACGTTATTTCCTTATAGTAACAATAAATAGTTTGAAATTAGCACCTGTCAGTAATGTCATCACAATAAATTGCTTTTATTAGATCGATTGTGCCCACCGAGCCAGTACATGCCTGTGAATTAGTTAATCAACTTTACTTATTACTGTGTATGGGCTGTTTTTACAGTTATTATAAATATTTTAGTTGAAATTGCCACAGAAATTATAATTGTTCTTGTTCTAATAAAAGTACTTATTTTAAAGCTTATTGTTTTCAAATTTATTTTTGAAGGTAGCTACCGATGTTGAAACACCAATCATCCTGGCTGCCAAATATAAATCTATACCTAAACCTGCTGGATGCGGAAATGATCCTTGCCCTATTCTTGATGCTTTTGGGACTGTGACAAACAGTAAACAGGTAATACTTTTAGTTTATCAACACCAGTGGCCGAAATAAGAGCAAATGATCACTGGGGGTGAGCTACAAAGCCTGAACCTATGCTCAAAATCCCTTTTCCATGGTGATTGTTTACTTCTATTTGGACCACTGAAATGTGTATAGGTCATCTTTAATATTATGAATATTTCTTAGCAAGACGGAATGAATGTGGGAATAAATTTTATTGTACTAAATAATCTGTTTTATCGTACACATAAAAGTTTCTATATTTGGGCAAAGTAAACTCCTATTGCTGAAACGAAATTTCTTAGAATTGTTTTTATCACTAGCATGTTTGGCAACATTGGATTTTCAAAGATCTAGCATGAGTAGTGAAATACATGCCAAGACACATTAAGATAGACCCTGCTTTTGATTTTGATGAATGTTTAGAAAAAGAAAGATTGTGATGAACTTTGTTACTTCTTTGTTTGTTTTCAATCAGTACTTATGCTAAATGATTATCTTTATTGTATTTAAAAAAAAATGAAAAACATCGTTTGGAGGATTAATGAAATTGATTACAAGATTGCCATCAAAAGAAAAATTTAGATTTCGTTATTCATTACATGTGAAAAGTATATGATAAAGAAATATTCATAAAGATGCTAAAAACTTTAAATTACTGTAATGAGTGACTAAAATCTTTCAGTTTTTGAAATAAGAACAAATAATCACTGTGGATGAGCGATGTTTTAGCATAGTTTCAGGCTAAAAAGCCTGAAACAATGCTCAAAAATCTCCCCTCCAAATTGATTATTTTGGTTTTATTTTAAATGCTGTTTTGGTTCAAAATCAAATTGGTAAGGCAACTAAATTTGGCAGCGTTCAACAAATGAGCTTGTTATGAAAGTGTGTTATGTCAGCAAGATTGTGTTTGTTTTGCTCTTGTATAAAGAAAGTATAAAGAAACCAATCAATTGGGAGATAGATGGTTGATCCTGCAGTGTTTGAAACATGAGCAAATGATCACTGTGAAGGAGATTTTTGAGCATTGCTTCAGGGCTTGTTCTTATAGCTTGAAGCTATGCTCAAAAATTACTCCTCCACATTGGTTATTTGCTTTCATTTTAAACACCGTCTCGGAAATTTTATATTTTAGATACTCCTTAATTAGATTTAATTAAAGAGTGTTATGTTTAGGTTGATTATCTGAAACGGTGTGGTAATGACTCTACTTGTAATACAGATTTAGTCATCAAATCACATATTACTCTGCCAAGGTAAACAAACTTTTGCAATCACTATCTATTGCTACTGTATGGAACCTTTTGTTGTCAAACTCTGCCATTTTGAGATTTAAGCATTCAAAAGAGTGTAGAAAATATTTATTAATTTTTGTGGTTTTAAAACTGAGTATTAAAATTTGACTGATTTCTCTAAATGTTGATCACTCTTTTGTTAGGCTTATATAAAGAGAATTATCAAAAAAAAGCTCTCTCCTTTTGAGATCTCAATAATGATACTGTTGCTTTTTTGTTTTTTTTGAATAAATAAGGTGTGGGTTGTGTTTAGCCCACGAAACCATAACATTTATGAAAGGGTTGTTGATATGTCACTGCGGCAGCCTACAGAACACTATTGACAGGATCATTTAATTGGATGTCGTATTTCATCAAGCTAGTGTTTTAAACCTATTTCTACTTGGTATGACTTGGAAACCAACAATATAGCCAGTTAATCATATAAATATGATTTTATCCAAGTTTTGAACATTATCTATAATTTGTAATTCAAATGATTTTCTCTTAGAAATCCTGAAGAAACTGAAATAGTCTATGGTCTCGTTTATGAAGTGAACGTTGAAATGAGTGTTACTAACTTGATGGAACCCGCTTATCAAGCTAATGTAAAACTTAACTTCAGTTCTGATCTTCAAGTTATTGGAGTTGATATTAATAAGGTACTGGAAATTTATCTTTGTTACAAAAGACACGGGGATTGGAAATATTTCAATAAAAGGAAATTGACATGAAGGGTTTACAAAAATTGTCACCGAAAAAATCATATAATGCATAACAAATTTTTTATAAAATTATTGCAGATTCGTAATTGCCAAAATGTTATTGTTAGAGATTTTCTTTTAGAAACAATACATCTTATGGAAAGTGAAAGTTATTGATGATTCGACTAAAGAACTATCATTTCCCATAGCAAATCCGTTACAAGACAAAGCAGTGGTAAATATAAACTATTTTAAAGAAGTATGACATTATCAGGGTCAAAATATAAGCAGACACTATAAAATTCCGAATATGGATTTAAGTTTTGTAAAAGTTGATTTCTATTAGGCAGAAAATAACTTGCGCATGCCAAAAAAGGACACTCCATTGATAGAAATTGACATCATGTGATGTGTGGAAATCAACCTTTAGTACTTTTTAATAATAGAAGGTTATTGATAATGGTGTTCCAATTGTTTATTTGACCTGAAACGTTATTAACTTAATAAGGACATGAAATCCTAATCATGTAAAATGCGAGTGTTTATCCTGGATATGAAATTTCACTACTCTCCTCCACAGTGACCTGACATAATTTTACCTTGAAAAAGATGTTCCAATTGTTTATCTGAAATGAAAATTTACCATCTTAATAAAGACATTATTTCAAACACTGAAATATATTGTGTGCTTAGGTTTAACTTTTACTTGGTTTGGTCAGCTGCTTTCAATACCGTACCTTTAAATTTATTTCCCAGTAGCAAAGTGAGAATTAATGTGAGGGTATTGCAACTTAGAAGCATATACTGAAAATATTGAAAAATAATTTTTTTTAAATAAACCTTATCAAAAAATGCTGACATCAGCATAATTATGTTAGCTTTTTTGCATCAAAGTGTTCCTAATGTACGTTGAATGTTTCAAGTTGATTGCATTACTTAAAACATGGGGGAGGGGGGCTACCAACCGCTCCCCCTGGGGTGGGAGTTTCAAAAATGGCCAGGTAAGGTGATTAAAAAACTTGCAATTCATTCAGTAATCTTTGCAGCAGTTGGCTTATTACCAGGATTTTCTGTCTTTTGTGTATCAAGATTTCGAGCATTTCAGAGAAAATGAGGTAGAGGTGAATTGGTAAAATGTTTAATGAAGAGAGATTCATTAAAAAACTATTCAAATACAATTGTCTTTTTTTTACCAGAAACAACCTCCTCTGTCTCAGGCATTTTTAATTCTGAATAATTTTATGGTACATGAAACTGTAGAAGCGGAGAAAGTCAGAAAATGATTTTAAGCGAGTTAGAAGTAGGGAAAAAATAGGAGAGGCACACTCAAAGTAAGCAACTCAAATGTAGGGATGTTAGTAAAGACAAAGCTTACTGAAGAATATAATTTTTTTCTTTCAGGTTGATGTTGTTGCAAAATTTTCTATCACACAACCCAGACCTACTGTACCTTCATATACATTTTCAATGGTAGCAGGCTCGTAAGTATACTTTTTAAAGCTGAAAAATGTACATGTACAACATGTACGATGCGCTGCTCATATCATTGTCCACTAACATTTTGGTGTGTAGTGTTGTTTGAAATAAATACAGTGTTTTGATTGGTTCATTATTAATACAATTTGCGTGCTTCGTACAAAAGTTAACTTGACTTCACCTTCTATGTTTTTATGATGTATCTTGCATAGTTTTTTCTATGAATGCATTAAAAAAATTCCTGTGCTTCATACAAAAGTTGATGTTTTTATGACATATCTTGCACGGATATGGCAAGATTTACATACATTATAATACATATTTTTTCAATGGAATTCCAGCTTAAATGTTGTCTCAGAATCCCCACCCCTGCCAATCTAAATTGGCCGCAAGTTAGTGAAGAAATGGAAATAAAAAGAGTTTGTGAGACCAAAATAAAAGTTTTAGGTCACAATCTATGTTAATAATATGTTATTAGTTGCTAATCCTGTTCTAAAAATAAGAGAAAATATTCACTGTGGAGAAGCAAATCACTCTCCCACAGTGGCTATTTGCTCCAGCTCTGTAATTCATTCCATCAAAAGTGCCACTTAAATAGTTGACTGACATGCTGAAATAATGTGCTATTCATTTCTTTCAAGGAACGGCAGAGAAATGAAACCAGATGATAACAAAGCTGTTCTTAATATTGTTGCAAAAATTCAAACATGCATCCGTGTGCAAGGGTATGTTAAACATGCATTTGTGTACAAGGGTATTTTAAACATGTATTTATTTACAAGGGTACGTTAGGAGCCATCTCCATCTCTATTCGTTCTGAAAAGCAGATATATAAAATTACTCTACAATGAAGAGTGTTAAGTGAACAAGCTTGTAATTGATTGATTTCTTTGGTACGAAGAAACCAATCAATTGCAAGATTGTTGATTCAGCAATGTTCCCTTGGGAATGAATTTTGGATATAGTCCCTTAAAGAATACTCAAAATAAGAACAAGTAAGCACTGTATTGATGTCATCACTGTGAAGGAGACAATGTTCAGAATATTTTTGGCCAATAGGAGTGAAACAAAATAAAATATTCTGAAAAATCTCTCTTCCACATTGATGTATTTTTGACACTGCTCAAAAGTCACTCCTATATGTTTTCAAAGCTATTCTAGCGTCTTTACTTTAGACTTTAATCAAGTTTTTGGCCACTGGGTATATGCTGCGCTACTAATATATGGAAATATATTTTGCATTTCTTGAGAATGAATGTATAGCTTGAACCAAGAAGCTCTAATGATCTATTCTTTTTTTTACAGAGATGCAGTTCCCCAACAAATAGTTTATGGGCTAAGCGCAAATCCTCCTCCTGCTGAAAATGCAACTGTTGCTCATATCGGACAAGAAGTGAAATATACATTCTATGTAAGTATGGAAATGCCTTGAACAAAATGATCACTGTGGATGAGTTATTATTTGAACATCATTTCAGAATATATAAAATGAAGCCTGAACTAATCACTCCTACGTGATGTTTTGCTCTTATTTAGAACCACTGTACAGGCCTGAATATAACTGCCGGACATCACCTATGGAGGAGTGTTTTTTGAGTAATATACTCAAAGAACACTCCTCCACATGTGATGTCCGACAGTTATATTCAACCTTGCCACGAGTATAAATTAGAGTGATCAGAGAAGTCTGTATTCTTCATGCTGACTTTTTTCTTTTTCTTTGTAGGTTCAAAATGCTGGTAAAACACCTGTCGATACATTATTAGCAGAAGTTGAAATTGTTGTTAAAAAAGATCTAAAAGATCTTGTCTATGTAGTTGATATGATGGTATGTATTTTATAACCAATGTAGTTTTGTTGTTCTGTGGCCATAGAAGGGGTATGTCAACAACTCCAAAGAAACAATCTTTTATGACAAATTAATTATTTTATTTGTTATAGGTTGATGATATTCAATGTAATCAGAATGAATTGAATCCATTAAATTACACGGTGAGAAACATAAATCTATCGAATTGTGTATTTTGTTGAATCGTGTAGTGAGGATTGATTTTTACATAGAGTTTTTTTCGAACAACTAGGATAAAAGCATTTATATCTACAGAATAATGCAGTGCGAATCTTCGACTCATAGAATTTTATTATGTTGTGAATTTTTAGGTCTATTTAATTTTGTGGTGAAAATAATGGTTATTTAGCTATAAATCTTCATAGTTTTACTTACATATTTTTCCTTTGTTTTATTAAAATGTGCTGTTTTCTGTAATGCTGTGAAACATTAGATTGTAAATGCCCAAAAGAAGAACTTAACAGTAGTTAGGAACCATCTCCAAAATTCGTTTCAAAAAGCAGAAATTATAGTGGCTTTAAAATAAATTAAGATTAATTAAGATAAATTAATATATGTTGAAGAGTGTCAAGTCAACGAGCTTACATTTGATTGGTTTCTGCGGTACGAAGAAACCAATCAAATGCAAGATCGTTGATGCAGTACTCATTCCTTGCAAACAAATTTTGGAGATGGTACCATAGCTTTCAAAACAGTCAGTGTGAAATTTGAGATCCTTGAACTTTATATTCAACATTAGTTTTGAACATTGTAACACTAGACTCATTATCATGATTAGCCTACGTTCTCATCTTAGAATGGATTTGCATATTTGTAATCTGTTTTTTTATTTAGGTTCTTCATAAACAATCAGGCGCAATAGTTAGTGCTGATCTACCAAAAAGTAGAAAAAGACGTGCAAATGACCGTGTGGTGAGTTGACATTAGAAAGTACTTAGTATAAGTTGTTTGTTCATTTTTACATGGAACGTAATAATATTTTGTAAGGGGCCGTCTCAAAATTAAAATTTATAGAGAAGAATCAACAATCATGCCATGAATTGGTTTCTTCGGTATGGAGAAACCAATCCATTTGCAAGCTTGTTGACAAACACCCTTTTGTGTAGTTTCATTATTCTTCAAATTGGTCAAATTTAGTGTCATTTAGCCTACTGAATAATTTACTTATGGAACCAAATTTTGAGATGACCCCTAATGCGAATTATGTTTATAAATAGATTCAGTAAATTTAAATTTGTGTTTATCAATTTGATGATGACTGATTCTTTTCTGAAGACACTGTGTTTTTATGTATGATGTTATCCATTACCTTTAGAATTGTCGAACTGGTAATTGTAAGACATATAGCTGTCCAATAAATCGTATCCTGCCTGGTAAAGGTGCCCCAATATATATTATTACAAGGCTATGGAGTACTAGTCTGATCAAGGTAATATTTTTGACAATAGCACGTGGATTACAGTGCTCACAATAAGAGGAAAGAGCCCTATGAAAGAGTGATTTTCACCACTATTTTCAGACTTTGTTCACTTGAGTGCATTATCCTTGTTGACGGGTGCCCGGAGGGTCACTCCTCTTTGGTTTCGTACTTGTGGGTCCAGGCATTTGGGAATAGTGACAAATGAGTGTGAAGCAGTAAATTTAGCCTGGCTTATATTACCGCATAACTAAGGTTCGGTTTACATGGGCTGCAAGTCTAGGGTTGTGTTAACTAAATCTTTAATTCATACTCAACGACGTACTTTTGACAGAACAAAATGTACTGTTTTTTAAAATTCTTTAGGAAAGCTCTATTTTCGTTTCTTAATAGTTTCACTCTCCTAATGTGACATTTTAAGAGAAATTTAAATATAGTTATTGGTTAAGAAATATGACATCATAGGCTAAAAACCATTAAAAATTGAGGCTTGAGGCTCGATGGGTATTATCTGTCAAGAATTTAAACGTCTGCATTTTAAAAGGTAATTATAAGGTTTATTATTTTTAGCCGTTGTATACGTCAAAATAAACTTCTAAATGTGCTAATTCAGCAAAACAGCATCATTATGACATAACTTCATTGAGTATCTTGAAGCTGACAGGCTCTTGTTATGATTGATATTAGCAGATAATTCAAAGCAAAAACTTGTTAATTCATTGTATTCCTGATTGTTGTAGCTACTATATTACTCGGAATAAGTGCTCTTAGGGATATCAATACGACAGTAATAGGTGAGGAACTTGGATGTGAATGGAATCTAAAAAATGAACATAACGGATACACCGTAGGGGTTGTGAAGAATGATAAAGTTATTATCATAAATATACCAATATACCAGTTTACAAAATACTGTACTGTTGCATTGATAGCAGTAAGAAGATGTATAATAAGAGCACAAACTTGAATAGGGGGAACTAAAATTTAAGAGGGGGAGTGGAAACTCAACAGAGTGATTGAGAGAACTGTCTTTTTTTTTAGTTGAACTTACAGCCAAGTGACATTGAAACAGAAATTGATATCAAATTTAATGGCCAAGACAAAGATCAGTATGTACAGAAAGACAAATGTGATAAGCAGCAACAGGTAAACCTTTATTTATGCTTACACTATAAACACCTACAAATAACTTCTGAAGATAATTTGACCACCTCATGAAGGACTCTTTGAGCATGAAGCAGGTGTAAGGAAATTATCAAACAGTTTTGATGCGTTTGTCTCTGTTTCTGTGTTTTTAGCCTGCCAAATGAACGTTTGGATGGGCTATTGCTATCACTTTGTGGCATTGGTGGCCCTCTTTTCTTATTAGACAATCTTCTTGAAGTTCTATCATTTTGAAATTTGGTACCAGCTTTCAAGACAATTATTTCGTAAGGACTCACCAAAATATTTTTGATTTTGTCCACTCTAGATTTGGGCAAAAAGGGTCCAAATTGCATTTTAGATTCAAACGGACTAAAAAGGCTTGGTACCAATATTACTCAGAACCGAAAAAGGGATTTTTTCAATAGTGGAGACTTTGCGGGAAATGTTTTCAAAAATTTGATTTCTATGAGGCAACATTCAATTTTTTTTGAATTTGCTATGAGACATTAACCACAGCCCTATTTAAACTTAGGAAATTTTTGAAATTTCTATTTGCTATCAGACTTTGACCACCACATTCACTAAAATGATTTTAAAATATTCACCTTTAGGCCTTGATCTTCTGTTTAGCGTAAAATGCGTACATGCTTACTTTTTGTACTGCACGTAACGATTTTTTTTTTCAAGTTTTTGCCGCATAAAGCTATTCTAACTTCCAATTCTTTTCTCTCGTTCTTTCTTCATTTGAAGCATGCAAGTGATATACAATATATAAAACATCAGATCTATACAATTAATTAACCTGATATATCATACGTATGTATCACTGAAACCACTTGTACATTGTTTATTAGCCACGTATATATCATTCGGACGTATCACTGAAATCAATTATAGATTGTTAATTAGCCTTGTATATTGTATGATCGTAACACTAAAAGCGCTCATAGAATGTTTATTAGCCATATATCATACACACGTATCACTAAAATCACTTTTACATTGTCTATTATTCTTATATATCATACGTACGCATCACTGAAAATCAATTGCAGATTGTTGATTAGCCTTTTATATATCATACGATCGTAACGCTAAAATCATTCATAGAATGTTTATTAGCCATGTATATCATACGTATGTATCACTAAAATCGATTGTAGATTGTTTAGCCATATACATAACATGAATTAACATAACAAATAAAGATTGTTTCTAAAATATAAATTGCCGTCGTAAAGGTTTTAGAAATTACGACGGCAAAAACTGCCGTCGTTATACCGTAGGGTTCTAAATTTATAACTGCAAAAATAGCTGACATGTGTTTTGCTGAATTCATAGGGCTGTTTTTTATGTATACTGTGATATCTATCTCCAACCTGGGCACATTTTTGTCTAGCCTGTGTGCACAGGTTGAAAACCAAGAATAGAAACCTGCATAGGCACATTTAGTTTATAGCGTTTGTGTTCAGGTTGAAATGTCTCATTCACTTCGCTAAATGACTTGTTTACATTCTTCTTCCTCTTCATTTTTAAGAAACTTGTCTCTAAATAGATTCAAAAAATTTATTGGCGCTGTTTTATATTTAACATTAATTAATCCCTTTGTGAAACATAAGAGGAGTTAAGAAAATAATTATTGAAAAGTTTAACAACAGATAATGGAAATCACATTTTTATTAGATGGTTTATATGTTAACTTTTATCAACAATATACAAACAATACATGGTTTCTTCAATCAGTAAAAACATAATAGTATAGTAAAAGCATATAGTATGGGCCTAAGTATAAGCCTATAATATGTATATTATATATATAATATTATATGCATATAATCCTGTATACATGTAACCTGTGTACATGTAGCCTATATACAACTCTTAATTTAATTTAAAAAGACACTATTTCTTTAACTTTATTTTAATTCCCCCCTACCTGTCATATTTTTTTATAACGTCTGAACCACTAAAAATTTCAAAAAATATATGTCATAACCTGAGGTCACCAATTTCTAAAAAACATGTTCTCTTATTTCTATCAGGTAAAAGTTACAGTTCGTCCATTAGAAACAGAATCACCTGGAGATAGTATAGCATGGTGGATAATTGTATTAGCTGTTGTTGGAGCAATAATTTTGTTAGCTGTTGCATGTGCTATTCTTTATAAGGTATTTTATCAGTTTTGTTTTATTTTAATTTACTATAACAGTATTGTATCCTTGTTATTTCGATCTGCCTTTGCTTTTCTATTACTTCTCTTATTGCTGATTCCTTACAACTATTCTGGGCTTGCTAATCATGTCCATTTGAGCTACCACATGCCTTGTAATAATTTCCACATTTATTTCTATATTCTTTTCATCTTACGGGTATTATTTTTGGTTTTCTAAACTCTTTACTTCAGTGTATTTGACTATAATGCTAGAAGAATTTTGTAAAAATATCTATTTGTGATAAAAAAAAAAAAACTGTGACTTTCTGAAATAAAACAAACATTTCTTCAACATTAAAATTGCAAACGACTCACTCTTTTTTAGAAAGAGACCAATGAAGGTAGCAAATAATGGTTCTATTTCTACTGTTTATATTTTCTTTTCATACAGGTTGGCTTCTTTAAACGTAATCGTAAAATCAAAGAAATATCTGGTCCGACTGGAAATGAATCTGAGAATCCTAACAAACATGATGAAGATGATGATGATGAAGACTAGAATAGAATTTTTCTTTTTTTGAGATCTGTGAAGAAAATTATTTACGCCTTACCGTAGATATTCCCTGTTTTTAAGTTTTAAAATGTCAGTGGTGTATTTTTATATTTTTGTAAAATCTTTTGATGTTTCTGTGTTCAGTAAGCATGACAATTCTTTTTGTTTGTAATATTTTCTTCTGTGTTCATTCTTACTCTTCTGTGTTCATTTTTACTCTTCTGTTTTATTTCTCTTTGCAGCCAGTGGTCAAACTAAAATAATAATCATGGTGAAGGAGTTATTTTTGTGATTATTAACATAGTGATTAACTCTTGATGTTGATTTCCATTAGGCGAAAGCGTAAGCCAAGAAAAGACATTATTTGTAGAAATTGACACCACGTGATGTTGGACCACTGACAGCAATAATCTGTCATTTCTCCCGTGTTGTTAGTCATTATTTTAATTTTTAAAACTCATTAATTCGTTTTCTAAGTTTTTTATGCATAATGTGCAGCACATTGTTACAGGTACTTCTCTCAGATAGAATGGGAAATCTTTAACTCTGCTTAAAGTCTATTAAAAGTGGTCAGCACTGATAACCGTGTCTTGGTTAGTTATTGACCAGTTTGGTTAACCAAGTAAAACATTTTTTAAGCACTAGATAATTGTATATATTTTTGTAATTTTTATATTTTTATACCTAAAAATTTTTTAATCACTTTTTCTACCATTTACTTATAAAATTTACATAATATTTTTGTGTACTAGGTAAATAATTTTTTATTTCGTTTTTCATACTTTTCAAAATTTAAACACTTTTTACTTCTCAAAATAAAATTTAGAGTCAACGATCTCGCAATGGATTTGTTTCTTTATACTTAATTTCGTAAAGGTGTTTGTACTTACGGTCTATAAGTTCATCCGGTGAAAATAATAATTATGTATTTGTTTATAGCTAGTCTACTATTTTTTAAACTATAATTGAATTTTATAATTATGATAATTTATTTACTACATGTTTTTTTTTTTATGAAACTTTTCAAGTTATTTATTCTTGTTACTATTATTAGTTGTCAGTGATAATTGCAGAGGTTGAAAGATGAAAGTTTGATCCTTGCTGCAATGATTAAAATAAGAGCAAATAATCACTGTGGGGAGTGATGGTTTGAGCATAGATTCAGGCTATAAAGTCTGAATCTATGCTTAATAATCACTCCTCCACAGTGATTATTTACTCTTATTGCGATCACTGTGTTATCACTAAAGGACCATTTCAAAAATTCTTGCCGAAACAACTTTTGCTAGATTTAAAAAAAAATTTAACTTTGGCAGAATTCAACAAAAATGAAACTGTACAAAAGGTTATTGTGAAAGAAATTCAGCTTTCATCTCAATTTGTAATGATTATTATTTTTAATTAATTTAGCTTTAGGTTTTATTTTGTTTCGACTCCACTTTGTAATGGTAACTTTGTTTCCTCCGAAAGGAATCTGCATTTAACATGATTACTTAATCGATGCAATCCCTTTGTTAAGTCACTCAATTCCAGATACTATATTGCGTTTGTTTTTCCAAAATATTCACTACATGTGAGAGTGAGAGAGAGAATTAAAAACGTTCGATCCTTTTGCTTCGTTTTAAAATGCTTAATTTTGGAAAATAACTGCAATCTGTTCTGTGATTTGATGCTGTAATTAAAAGTGCACTGTCAATCTATTAGCCTCTTCCACAGACCATGTTTAATTCTTCCAGACGGTCTGTTTTCTTCTGCAGTTAATGTAATACATTGACGTCAGAATTTATTAACACAAAATGCGTTAATGAGTGGTAATTTATGCAACAGAAAAATAAATTATTAAATAACTATTTATTTTTCATAGTAGCTTTGGTACCATTATTAATTATAATGCCACAATGAAGAGTCAAATCAAGAATAATTTAAATAGATCAATCAATGATGCATAAATTATCATACATTAATGCTTTTCATGTTAATGAATTCTGACTACAATGTATTACAGTAACTGCGGAAGTAAACAGGCTAAGAGAGAGAATCTACCTTTGTCTGTAGATCAGGCTATCGAACAATGGGCTTCTTTTCTACCAAAATCATTTTTGACTTTCTTTCTAGTACAGGGTTTGAAGTAACTGCCGGTCATCAAGTGGAGGAAAGGTTTCTCAGAATATTTTCAGTCAGTTTGGCTGAAAATATTCTGAAACATCTCTCCTCCACAGTGTTAACCGGCAGTTATTTCAAACCCTGTAGTAAGAAATATGCTTTCAAAGACTGTAAAACCTCGTTATATTCCATTTTTACTGTATGATCAACATCGACATTGCATTTGATTGGTTTTCGCTTATATAAAAGCCAATTACTTTCTAGTACACTAACCTTTTTGCTATTTAATTTTTCACTATATATTATAATTTTAGCCGAATGTAAGCACTTTTATTGTGTATAACAGAAATGGTAGCTTTTAACACACAACCATCCTGCGCTTAAATTAATCACTATGGAGGAGCCTTAAGTTACATATAAAGTCACTCCTCCACAGTGATTAGTTGCTTGAGCACAGTTTTCATATCATAGGGTGGCTAGATGCAGGATAGTTTTACCCTTGATTTTTAATATTGATACATGCAAAATAAAAATCTAGTGAGGGACCGTCTCAAAAATAAAATCACATAAAAACAAATAAAACATAGAAGAGTACTCAATCAACAATTTTGCAATGGATTGGTTTCTTCGTACCGAATAAACCAATCCATTGCAAGCTTGTTGACATAATGCTCTATAGTGTAGTTTTATTTAATTTGGTCAGATTTAGTGTCTTTAAGCCTACCAACTAATTTACTTATGAAAGCAAATTTTGAGATGGGGTGATATTCATAAATCTTCTCAGATTTAGTTTGTATGATTTGTTAATATTTCAATATAAACAATAACAAATAAATTAAGACTACTTTTGTTTTTCTTGTATGAAGATTATACATTCTGATCGATATTTACTGTCCTCAAAATTACATTTATTAGAAGTTGAAACTGTAAATTATATCTACAGAAAAGAGTACCATTGTTTGAAATAAGACAAATATTTACTGTGGAGGAGGCCTGAAGCAATGCTCAAAAAACATTTCCTCTGCAGTGATTATTTGCTCTTATTTCGACCACTGGGTTCTTTTCCACGAAAACTATATTTCCACTGATTACTTGCTAAGTGTATGCCAGGATTTTATTGGTTAAAGATTAAAAAATTGGAAATCTTTTCGCCATCTCAGCTGGGGTAGTGTTGAAAGATATTGTTTTTTACAAAAATACACAGAAAACTTCAATACCATCTTTGGAAATGTCATTACCGTAATGCATCGATTAAATGCCCTGGTGCTTAATTAGTTTTTGAGCCTCAAAAGGATGGTGTGCTTATTTGAGGGGGTGCTTATGTAATCGACAAAACTTATAGTATTTATAAAAATCCGGAAAAATAGAATAAACGCCACATCTTCTGAATTCTGAATTCTCATCTAACAGGAAAAAACTATATTATATGGATTTTTGTTTTCACTAAAAAATGTTTTGAAAAAGGTCGAGTGTGCTTATTTAATTTTCAAATTTCTAGAGGGGGCCTTTAATCGATGCGTTAGTTTTAGGCTTAAAAGCTTTAATAACCTCCATTGTTTCAAATTATTTTATTAAACAAAGACAATTTCAGAATTTTGACAATGCCACAAGTAAAACATAAAATGTGGAAAATGTCCTTATAGATTTATCTCATAGATTTATTGAGTCGACTTAAGACGTTGGATCTAAGAACGTCTTGCAAACTTGACAAACTCTGCTGCTCCTAGCAGCCTAATACCCAGGCTCTTGGAACAAATTTCAAATTTTCATGCCATTTGTCTCGTTAATCAATATTTAAGGACTTTTGCTTAAGTTGAAATTCAAATTTTTGCACAAGTTGCACTATATCTCATATTTATTACCAAGACTGTAGGCTTGATATATCCACCACCATGATATGAGATGATAACAAGTATTGTAAGTATTTACCCAGCCGGCAAAAACCTGTTCAAAGTCAGCAAAATAACATTAGAACAACATTCAAAGGTAGAAGGGTCGTTGTGCATATTACATGATTTGTTTATTGTTTGATAATTAATGAAATTAGAATAAATGTGAAACTTCAAACTGTCTTGGCAATTGTGATTACTGTGGAAGAGCAAGTGAATTTACGAGCATCACTCCATGATTCAATGTGATTATTTTGTTGTTTCAAACACTAGCTTTTAATTTTGAGGTAAACAAACTTATTACGAAGATATGATGATGTTCGTTAAGCTGTCTTAATTTGATACGATTAAGTAACCAATTAACAGCTTTTGTTAATTTATTTTAACCATAAGTAGATATGTGAATTGGCAAAAAAAAGGTTCCTCTATTCCAAATTAAAAGTAACAGAAACTAGGTTCCCCTTTGGAGTTATTTATGAGGCACATGTTTCTGTAGCAACTTAGAGATTTGATCTTACGACAATACTCACTGCGCAGGAGTGGTGCTCGGACATAACTTATCTGCTCTATGCGGGGATTATTTCCTTTTATTTATATTGTAAATCATTGTATGTTATTGTGTTTTCATTGGCTAAAATCTTGAAGCTATACCCAAACATCACTCCTACAATGATTATTTGTTCTTTTTTCAAATACTAGTGTCGACTAAATATTCTGAACAATGAATTGTTTGTCAGTACTATATCAACCTTTGAATGTGGACTACTGCATCTTACTGGTACTTATTTCCGAAAGATTAAACATCATGAAACAGGCTGATTAGAGATGGTGTTGATAAGGATGATAATAGATGAAACAAAGTTTCAGTTAACGTTCAATGTTCATGAATATTTTGACCTCCTGTGTTGATGAATGTTCAAACGTTCAAATGAGTTGGAGTTTCTACAATGACCGTGATATTCTTCTCTATTGATACTGATTACGTAAATTGCGATGACTAGGTTAGTATTATTCTAAATTTCCTATTATGCGTTCATAAAGAATACAGTTGATCATCAGGTTTGTATTTCTTTGTCTATTTATTTCAGATTTAAATAGAAAGACTTTATACCATAACTATAAAGATGCTAACATCAGATGAATGATTTGTTTTAATGATTCTTTGGTTGCTCATTAAGTTTCGTTAATTCTTCAAACTATCTTAAAAGTCTGGAAAACACATTAAATTTATAATAAGTAACTTTCGTAAAACCACAAAGTTATGGTTTGTTTCGTGTTACTTGCTGCACATACTGTATATTTTTCTCTACGTGTGACACTTCATTAATAAAAATAGTAATTACGACGCATGATATTAAGGAAATAAATACAAACTCCTTATTTTGTCTACCAATCACAATTCTTTCCTGTCAAATAATCAACCTCGCCTGAATTTTAATTCTTATAATTAGCTATTTTTTTAGAAATATTTGTCCTAGAGAATATTATGTAGTTATCTAGAAGATATTATCATTCCAGTCCTGAAACTGCACATAATCACAATATCGTATTTTCTTAAGATAAGTGTAAAGGTGATGAGTATGCTTGTTTTTGTTTTTTTTAATATTTATGCATTTTATATTTCTATTTCTTCGATTTCTAATCATTTTAAAAAATTTAATTTGCTAAGGAATTTCCTTGTCTCTTCTATACATTTTGATAATAACAATGACCAATTATGGAAACAAATATTAAATATTGCATGATTATAACGAGGTTAATTAGGTAATTATAATTATATATGATGATGCTTTAAAACAAAAGAATGAAACTGTTCTAATTAAATTTTTTTATTCTAATGATGTAAATGTGATGACATAGTGATATGACTTACTTAGTTGTTTGAAGAAAAAATATTATAGTTTCTAACAGATAGTTGTGGTATGGATAGGAAGATAAAGTTTTCAGAATTGTTTGTGTTATGTTCGTTTGTTTGTTTGTTTGTTTAATGTTCTATTTATCATTTTTTTTTATTGTTCTCTCATACTGTTTTTTATTTCTTCAGGACCTTTCACCAAGGTAGTAAAAACTCAACATCTTCTATCTATATTCATTCCAACCTATGTTATATGTTATAATACTCATTTGGTTGTAATTTTAGATTCTTCTAAGGTTGATTTCCATTAGGCAGGAAATTCTGCACGTAAGCCAAAGGAAGACATTCCATATTGTGATTTTTTTTATGGGGATATTTGTGTTGTGTGTTGTTCGTTTGTTATTATTGGTTTTTTGGTTTGGTTTGATTGCTAGTTTGGTTATTTACAGTGGTCAAAATAAGAGCAAATAATCACTGTGGAAGAGTGATATTTGAGCATAGCTTCAGGCTACAAAGCCTGAAGCTATGCTCAAAATTCCTTTCACGGTGATTACATACTCTTATTTTTACCACTGATTTATGTGATCTGTTTTTTTTGTATTTTAGTTACTTGTTTTATGTGTTTATTTGTTTGTACCATTTAAAAATAATTTATGCTTAATAGATAAAGATCAAGTGTAGTCTTGTGTGAAGTTTGTCATAATGTTGATAATATCAGATAACTTTAAACTCCCTGTTTAAGCCTGAATATAACTTCCGGACATCACCTGTGGAGGAGGGTTTTTTTAGTGTAGTGTTCAGCTTTTAAGCTGAACACTATACTCAAAAAACACTCCTCCACAGGTGATGTCTGGCAGTTATATTCATGCTTGCTGTTTATGTTTATTATGCTGAGCTTTCTTTGTATTCTGTCAAGAACTTTTAACAAAAATTAAAATTCAATTTCTTATTCAGAATTATAGGAAGCAATTATTGTGTATAAGTGCTTTTTGAACAATTACTCAGTTCTTTACACTTAAAGTAAAAATTTTACTTGACTTTACTGTTGAAGGAAATATTAGGTTTTATAATAGCATTTTCTTGTTTTGTTTCAAAGTCCCCTTACACATTTATTATCGGATGAATTTGCTTGCATAAAGGGAATATCAAAAGTCCTTGGAAAGCGTGGATCTTCTAATCTTCAGTGGAATGTAAGGAAATAAATTTTAAAATTTTTATGTTTAGCCAGAAACTAATTGGACATTTTATTGGATAGAAGAAAGAAATTGACCAATCAAAAGAACTATGATTGATTTGCCATTGAAACTGGTTTGCATATTTGCATCATTGTGTGTAGTGCAATGTTTTAACTTAGATATAAAGAACAACTTCTACCAATATTTCCTTGGTGGTTCTCCAGTGGTAACTACTGAACAATTTGGTTATTCCATAACCCTACACAAAGACGCGTAAGATAACTTTTTGTTGTGCATGCGCTTAATCTAAAGGCCGTTTTCCACTTCAGAAATTTTCAGCGGAAAACTTTTTGTAGTGGAAAACGGCCTTAACAAGGTTGCCTAAGACGATTTTTATTGTGCTTGCTTAACCTAAAAACCATCTGCAACACTATAGAAGGATACATATATACAAGCATCATTTAAACATCACTCAGCCTCAATATGCTTGAGTAGTCCCTGCATTTTAGCCTATTTTCAGATTTTAAATGCTTAATAGCTGTGATTACATGAAGCATATAATTTTTTTAGTTAAACCAGTTAAATTTTCTTTTACAGCAACATGAATAAAAAAATCCTCATAATGAATGACGTTAAAATCCTAAATCCTTTTCGATGATTAGAAATAATTTGCCCCTAGCAACCATGTTTTTCACAGATGGTAAAAAAAAGAATTTTTTTTCTTATTATTTTTGCCTGAAAAACGTTTTGGTATATAGTTTAGGAACAAAAAAATTTTCATCTAAAATTTATTTTTGCACCACCTGTTTTCCAATTGATCATGAGTGATGACGTCATCAGGAAAATAATTATGTTAAGGGAAGAAAGTGTTTGCAGAACAAAAAAATGGGGAATTAAAGAATGTGAATCGCATCTCGAAAAAGGAACATTTTGCGGAATTATGGAATGTGAATGAGCAATTTTTCTTGGTTTTGCAGAATTAAAGATTGTGAATCAGTAATAGATTTATTTGGTACTTAATTTGTTTAATAAAAATTAAGTATACTGTTTTTCGTCATGTAAAAAACCAAATCAAACGAAGCGCTTGAAAATCTTGATAAAAAAAAGGGGAATTTAAGAATGCGAATCAATTAAAAATCTTGAGAAATGTGGGCCTAAAGAATGTAAATTCGGGGCAAATTCACATTCTTTAATTCCGCATTTTTTTCTTCTGCATTATTTTCTTCAACATTATGCTTAATTTGCAAGGATATTTTATGCTTATAACCTTTTATGCTTATAAAAAAAGTAGTGCAGTATTATGTTGCAAGATCTTTGAAACTTTATCTTGACTACTTACTACATGTTAATTACAACAAGAATTTGGAGGGAAATCCAAGATTGTTGTGATCAATAAATAAACAAATAATGACCAGCACTACTTTGGTTTGAAATGAATTTTTTAATTTTGATTTTATAGATTGATTGTGGGAGCACCGCAAAGTAATAATGTTGTTTCAAATGGGAAGATATACAACTGTAGAACAGATGCAAATAATTTATGCACAGAAATTGAAACTGGCGGGCTGAGCATACGTAAGAAGAGTGTTTTTTTTCTTATTCGTTTTTACTTTCTTTGATTTTACATTACTATTATACTGTTATTCTTTTTCATAAAATATTTTTTGAAGCTACGTTTACACGCTACGATTAATCAGGCCGATTTTGGTCATTGTCTTGAAAAATAGGCTACGACAATATATACTCTTTCTGCATGCATATGTGATAGTTTGAATGTCATCGATAATTTAAAACAGGAGAATATTCTCTCACTTCTTGCATACACTTGTACCTCTTGCGACTTTGCATAAACTTGAAAATCTATATAAAAATATAATTTAAAATTTTAGAGAAATCAGGAGAAGCTATGGGTTTGGCAATGTCAAGTGGTAGAAACCGAACACTTTCTTGTGCCCCGTTATGGCATAATTTACAAGGACCTTGGGAACAATATAGAGGAAGCTGTTCCATATTAAATGAGACGTATCAAGAAATTGCAAGTACCCAACCTTGCACTAGTTGTAAGTTTCTGCTATTTGTTTTCATTAGAAATACTGTTGAAAATTTTATGTTTTTTGTGCAGAAAAATAGTATTTGCGGGGAAAATGCCAATTATATGAACAATTATAGAGATATGTTAATTAATCATAATTAGTTCCTGCTTATCTATTAAAATAGAAGAGTGCCGAATTCAGGTTCTTACAATCAACCCAATGGGCAAAAACTTGTTCAAAGTCAGCAGTAAAGACGCTAGAAAAACTTTGAACAAGTTTTTGCCCACTGGGAATTTGTTTCTTCGTAATTTATTACCTATTTGTTGGCATAACGATGGTTGCTTTAAACAGTTACATTCCTCATACTGGACACAATTCAAATTATTTTTAGATGGTCCTAATCAAGCTGCTTTTGGGTTTTGTGCAGCTGGCTTGGGTTCTGCAGTTTCTGAAGCAGAAGAGTTGTATATTCTTGGAGCCCCTGGAGCAACCCATTTTAGAGGTATATAGTTTAAAATGGATAAATCATCTTCTTTGTTGACTTACATTAGAACCAAAGAATAAATAATTAAACCGATATTGACTTTAATCTGTAACATGAGTGCTTCAAAACAGTCCATCATTCGAGGAATAAAGAGAAACTGGGCATTGTATCAAAATCAAACTATTCAATAATTTATTGATTGGCTAAATTAATGAAACTTTTTATACCACATGTCTATTAACGAACTGCAATCATTATTACCAATGCTACTATTATTGTTCTGTCTATTTGTAGGTGCTATAATTGCTGTTTACTCAACGCTAGGAGAATATAAACAATTCATGTCACCAAAAGTTACAACAGATGAGCGAAATACATTTTTTGGTATGCAAGTTTGCTTCGGTTTTATTTTAGCAGTCATACAAATAATTACAGATCATAACAAAATAACTAACACTGTGAAGGAACAATTTTATTAGCATAGCTTCAGGCTACAAAAATTACGTCTTCTTCCAGGCTTTCAAGCACTGCAAGAAAATAAGATTTTTGCTGTCAATTATATGTATGGTCAAAATTCCAATACATTCATAAGTTTTTGTTTATTTATGGTCCAATCAAAAACTGGAAATTATTTTGAGACCGTCTCAAAAAATAAAATCTATTGAGGAGAGTACTAAGTTAATGATCTTGCAATTAATTAGTTTCTTTGTCACGCTTCTGCAAAGATTTATTGTTATTGAATTTTGTCAATTTTAGTTGATTTAACCCTACCAAAAAAGCTGCTCGTGAAGCGAAATTTTGAGATGGTCCCTTAATGAATTAAAAATTGAGTATCATAATTACCTATCTTCATTTTCAACAGTTTAGTAGTGTTCTGCTATTGTGGTTATAAATGATGGGGCTTTTATATGGATTACTAAGCTTACTGTAATAAAACGGTAGCAAGCCTCAAGATAACTGTCAGATATCGCCTGTATAGGAATGTTTTTTTAGTACAGAAAAACACTCCTCTACAGGTGATGCCTGACTGTTATCTTGAGGCTTGAGGTGGTGATATTATATCATTAATATTATTATATCAATTATTAGGTTATGGAGTTGCATGGGGAAAATTTACTGGTGGAAATCGTGGAGGTTTGAGTTCTTTTTTTTAGAATTCTATATTTTTACGTTACTTGTGCACCAATGTTCCATTATCAGCTAATGAAATTATTCAAAAAATGTTTTCGTTTACCTTTTTATTGACGAAGTGGAAAAAGCCAGGCTTTATGGAATATGGACCATTTCATCAGATGATCTGTATTGTAAGAAAACAGACAACATAAATTTAATGGAGACTCTGTTTATGTGTTTGGGCATGAATTTTGCTATTTATGCTAAATCTTATATTGAGGCAATGTTTGCAGTGTTCCAAATAAGAGCATATAAACACCGGAGAAGTGATTTTTGAGCAGTGATTATTGACTTATTTTGAACACTGGTTTGAAGAAATGTAAAATCACACTGAACGTTTTATTTCTATAGATGTGGCAGTAGGTGCACCGAGGTTCGATAAACTAGCAGGAACTGTAAGCTGATTGTTTGGTTCTTATGTTAACTGGTTAAAATAAGAGTAAATAATTGCAGTGGATCTGGTAGCATAGCTCTAGTCTTTGTAGTTGAAGCTATGCTCAAGATCACCCCTCTGCAGTGATTATTCGCTCTTTAAATCACTGTAACTGAATTGTATCTGTAAAGAACAGCTCATTGTTCTTCCCAGATGCTGTGGTCGCAGTTAGACTTTGGTCTATTAAAAAATAGACCGAATCTACTTAAAATAAGACAGTAAAGGTTACTGGTGTGAATGATTGTTGTAATTGAATGGGCTGCTGTAAATGATTATTGTACTTGGGTTGATTGGTGCAAAGACGCCTATCAACAACAAAAATATTCGATTTAAGAGTGGTACTTAGTATACATTGTTGTCATAAATTTACCATGCAGCCATGTGACATTCTAATCAACGTCTTTCGTTTCACATTTCCACCGAGTGATGTTGTAGCATATGAACCTACGTTATTCATATGATATTGCATTTAGTTATCTTGAAGTATTTGAAATAAGAATAGACATTTTGATCAGTGAATCTTTGTTATTCTAGATTTGTTATTCTGAGTATATATTTTGTTCGTTATTCTAGGTGTATATTTTGGGTATTGAAGATGACAACACATTCCGAAACAGATATACAATCAAAAGCGAACTTGGACAGGTAATTATAAACTGTTAAATCATGTACGGTACAGTGATTAAAATAAGGACAAATCTCTCATCTGTAGTGATTATTTGCTATAGTAGTTACTTAATACAGGGATGTAGAACTTTTTTCTGTCGAAGTCATAATACTTGCAGCAGACAATAATACCCTTTTTAAAACCTTTTAGATATAATATACACTTGATCTGTTTGACCATTAAACTATTATTTTGCTTTAAAAGATATACAACACCGTCATACTATGATTATTATAATTGTTATTTTGTTAATACATTGTTTCAGATTGGCACTTATTTTGGTGCAACGGTTTGTGCAATAGATCTTAATCAAGATGGGTGAGTTGATGTTTAGTTGAGTTGATTTTGATGTTTTTATCATCTGAACTCGAAGTATATAATCCTCTCCATAGATCTTATTAAGAGCTGTCCAATCTTTCTTTGCAGTATCAGGGGTCGAAATAGCCAATTTGACTAAAAATATTCTGGAAAATCTCTCCACAGTAATGACCGGCAGTATTCCCTGCAGTATTCCATTTCCATGTTTTGAATGTTATTTTAAATATTTAGGAGAGATGATTTGTTGGTTGCAGCACCATACTATTCGACAGTTCGTGATGAGGGAAGAGTTTTTATTTTTATGAACAGTATCGGAACATTTGTAAGTATATAATTCCTTAGAGATACATGCAAAATGTCAAGTCTAGGTGATATCATTTAATCACATTAAAAGTTACCATAACCTTGTATGTTTAATCTGACAAAACAAATATATTTCTTTGAGTCTACATACTTTTGTTGAATATCATTTCTCCATTTATGCCAGATGGTAATGGCTACAACAGCATGTTTTCATTGTTACATCCAATTAGATTATCCTATCCTGGGATCAACCAAATTATTTCCCACTACTTCGGTTATCCTATTGAAATTTTGATAGGTGTTATGATTTTATTTGAATCACTGTTTAACTAAAGGCCCTTTTCCACTTCAGAAAATCTTCCGTGGAAATGGAATGGAAAATGCGCACGCATAGAAAGAAATTATCTGCGTTCCATTGGTAGAATCCGGGGATGTCAATTTTTACCAATGGTGGAGTGTCTATAATTTCTTCCTACGTGTGCGCATTTTCCATTCTGTTTTCCGTTCGACAGAAAATTTAAAGAGTGTGAACCAAAAAGAAAATGTATTTTCTGTTGAATTATACATGAGTTTGCGATGCTTAGAATAAAAACTAATAAATCATTGTGTAGGAGATTTTAAAGCATTGAGTTTTAATAAGATAGTGTTGTTGAATTTTGCATTTATTTTTAGACTGGTTTTGATCGATTGACAACTTTTTTGGAAGGGGATGCAACTGTTGGTGGTCAATTTGGTTTAACAATGGTTAATGTTGGCGATATGAATTCTGATGGGTTTCCAGGTTTGTGCCAAACCTAAACATAACTTAAATGGAAAAAAACTTTTAGACCAGCAAAAGGGTGCAGACCCTGGATCAGTTGTGGTGATTCTTTCATATCTTCATTCTCCAATTCTGAACAATACGTGAAATTTTAAGTTTTTTCTCACCAATAGTAGGCCTAACAAGTAAGATAATATGTTCATTGACGGAAATCTAATTTCAATTTCAAAGTAAATGTGACTGCACCATAGCAATTCTGCTATAAGGATCACAATACGAAATTGAACAAAATTCTCTCAAGCATTATTGAATTTGAATGAAATAAAGTACAAGCTTAAGGAGCGTTTCAAAAATAAAATTTCCAGAGGAGAGTACTGAGTCAATGATCTTGCAATGGATTGTTTCTTTGTCCCGAAGAAACCAACCCATTGCAAGTTCATTGAGCTGACACACTTCTGTACAGATTAATTTTTGTTGAATTTTGTTAGTTTTAGTTGATTTAACCCTAAAAAAAAAGTTGGAGCGAAATTTTGAGATGGTCCCTCATACCTGTGGTGGGCTTACATCCCTGTTTTAGCTTAGAGAATAGATGATTTTGCTATTGTTGAATAATTTTGTTTTTGTAGATGCGGCGATTGGAGCACCATACGGAGGTCCTGATGGTAACGGAGCTGTTTACATTTACAATGGAATAAGTAGTGGCATACGAACAACCTATTCACAAGTATAATTTTTTTGAAACTTTGTAGTACTGATTATGCGGTGTTTGAAATAGGAGCAAATAATCACTGCCCCTCCACCACAGTGATTATTTGCTCTTATATCGAATACTGTTATAATGTTGATGAATTAGAGATGTTCAAAATCATTGTGGATAAGTAAAATGTAGGGCATGCTTGGAAATCAATGATTACAATATGTATGACAAAACTCTTCAGCCATGATTGCGGTAGCTTAGTTCTCCATATGTATGAGTAAACATTTGGGTCGTCTTTTATATGAGACTTCTACAACTTTGTTTTTAGGCGATTTTTGCGTCTAATGTAAATCTTGCTGGCCGCGGATTTGGTACTTCAATTTCTCGAGGTGTTGATGTTGATGGAAATGGATATCCTGGTAAGAATTATTTCAACAACCTATTAGTATTAGTACTATTAGTTGATTTTTTTTTTTTTTCCTTACTGAGAAATAAATCATGGAGATTTTATGACTGCGAATAGATAATACAGATTAAACTACTATCAAGTTACAGTCCTATATGGTATTTAGAACTGTTTTTTAGTAATATTATATGATATTCTATATGAGTCACATGGAATCACATATCTCCATCTGAAATCTCCATCTGAAAGTGTTTTCAATAGGCAATATTGACTTTCTTACTGTTTTCTTCTAATTAACAGATATTGCTATTGGTGCATATGGAGTTGGAAGGGTGTATTTGTTCAGGTAGATGTTCTTTATAGTAATGTTCACTGTAGTACTTATTTTTATAGAAATTACTTTTTTCAGTGGTCTAGATTAGAGCAAAATAATCACTGCAAAGGAGTGATTTTTGAGCATAGCTCACTCCTCTGCAGGGGTTATAATTATTTTGCTCTTATTTCGACCACTGCTTTCAAGTCAGAATTGGAGAAAGTCTGTTTGTAATGACATAATAATAACAAATAAATATTGTAAAAGTTATCAATACTTTTTTGTTTGATTACATCTCATGAAATTCAACAAGAAATTATAATAATAATAATTATTATGATCTTTAATATTTCAGAACACGAGCTGTTGCACGTCTAGCTGATGATGTTAAAACAAATATAACGACTGTTTCGCCAAAACAAAGTGACTCAAATTGCAACGGACCAGATGGTACTTCATATCATTGGTGAGTTTTAACTTTTGGTTTTGTGAGTACCATAATTCTATATGACACCCTTTCCTTTTTAACGGCTTCCTTTAAATATTTGTTTCGGTCTACCGAATCGACCAAATCAACCTAATCAACTGAACAAAATAAATTGTGTGAAACAAATGCAAAACCGTCCACTGTTTTTGTTTTGGCAGCCACATTTTCATATAGCGCACAAACTTTGTAAACTTGATTAATTAGTCTTTGTAAGTACTTTTGTAAATGAAATGAAAAATGGAGGTGTTTAGTCGACGGTCGATGAGATTGTTTACAATCGTTCAAATCAACCTGCTTCAGAGCTGGTTAATTTGGTTGACGATGGTTGATTTGTCGATTCGATCGACCGAAACAAATACATCCTAAATGTATGTTATAAATGCTTCCTCTGTAATAGGACCTTTGATAGAAAAAATGTTGAGGGTGCAAATATATATTAATAAGAATGAAGTAGAGGAGGAGAACACATTTTGTGAATATCGATAGAAAAACGAAGAAAGACACATCATTATCTTAGAGTTGGTTTTTACACATCAAATATTCAGAACTTATATTTTGTCTCACTCTTTTTTACGCTTTGCTCCAGTAATGCTCGCTCCAATAATGCTCTGTCTAGAAATTGAAAAATGAACTAAACTCTGCAGTGTTTGATAGAAGATTTCCTATTTATACATTTTAGCATAATTATTACTGTTCTTCCTTTTATATTGATATAAACCCACTATTACCTATTATTTTCGCATGATACAACCAATTTTGGACCCGGTTGTGTTTGTTGAGGGTAAGTGTCTAACAATGATGATGCAACTGTATGGTTCATAAGGTAATGCAGAATATTTGATTGTCATTATACTAATTATTTATAATTCTTATTTGTAGCATTGAACTTCAAATCAACCTTAGAGATTCAGCTCCAAAAGGTCCAGCTAGTTTTGGTATGTGGACACTGACTCAAAATAAGATTCAATGATATCACACCTTTTTTAATACTTATTTCGACCCTTAGTTTTTGATTATGAGAACGTATGAATTATTTACAAAGTTCTTATCAACAAAATTGTAGAGCTTTATGTTCAAGTGTTAAAAGTTAAGGCCTTTTTCATTGTAGATTTAGAAGTTTAGAAATTATTTAGAAATTATTTTTATTTATAATAATTTATAATCAGGATCTTCAATGAAATCAGGAGAGCTCGCAATCTCTCACCAAGTGTTATCTACCACATTCTTACCATTTTGGCATTTTCATGATTTGTCATAGATGGCAACCTAATTTGGAACTCCGTCAGAAAAAGTTTCTTTCTTCGCAGCAGCCATTTTATATTTGAAATAAAAAAAGCAAGGCGCCATTCATATTAGCTTATAGCATTATGTTGATAGCATTATTCTCTGTTTTATAGGCATATAATTAAATATATGACTATGATGAAACGAATGCTATTGCATTCTTATATACATAGTACTATGAAGTTTAATGTATGCGTTCATTTCCATGTGATTTGATTTAGTTTTCCATAATATTTTTTGTATTATACATATTATTATATTGTTTGATATTAAATTTCTACTGTTTTTAAAACACTATTATAATGCTATTTGTTTTTTACAATTTAGAAGTTGAAATAACTGTAACGATGGATCAGAGGAATATCCTAATTGGAAAACAACGAGCTTTTTTTCTTGATAATCAAACAAATACATTGGTTAGCATGGTGAAGCAGAACGTAACTTTACTCAAAGGAGCGTCATTTCCCTGGTCTAGAGTTGTGTATGTGAAAATTTCGGTATGTTGTAATGACTTATTTTATATTGAATTGTCTAAAACTTTATTCTGTGAATAAGTAGAATTGCATGAGGATCTATAGGTTATACAATATGTTATGTGGTTAAGTAGAGTGACATAAAAGTTTGTTCAAAGGTCATTAGCATATGTAAAGTTCTAGGCTTACAAAGGTATCTATTCTGAGTATTAGTAGTTACATTTAACTGTATTCTGATAATCACTAGAATTTACATGAAGTTCTATTTTGAGGGTCAGTGGGATGAAAATATTAATGAATTTCTATTTGTTATTTTCCAAATATTGATTAAAGGTTGATTTTCGTTATGTGCAGAAATTCAGTGCGAAATTCAAAAGAAGACATACCATTGGTAGAAATTGACATCATTATGCAATGTGATGTCAATTTCTACCAATGGAATGTCTTCTTTTGACTTTTGCACAGAATAATACCACCAAATAGAACCCTATTTGGGTCGGGCTTTGGATGGATATCCGCTTCCTCCCTCCCTTGAGATCTCAGGATTGGCTAAACATACAGTCATGAAACTTGGTATGGTAATGCAACAACATCTAATAAACATTTTTTTTGCTGACGTCATCAAAAACCACACCTTACTATGATTTTTTTTTTAAAAGAGTATTCATTTGAAGCCTAACTTTTGTTCTGTTCTGTTTCGAGATTCCGAAAGGTAATAATATGTTCTTTAACATATCTTTCAGGTTTTTCATAAAATGTTGTAGTACAGTACAGGGTGCCAAATTTAGCAAAAATACTAAAATATCAAAATGTCCGTCAGCACAAAGATAATGATACAATTAGGCATTGCTGGAAAGTTTAAACCCTACATGATAAATATTGAATGAGTTATTAACATATTTGTACTTTTTTAATTTTATAAGGGTTTTATGGGCAATTTAAAAGGTGGTTTCAAGAATTGACCAATAAATTTTGAAGATCACATGCTATAGCTACAAAGATTTCCAAGAAGAAAAAATATGGTGCCCTAGCAGAATCCCCCCCCCCCCCCCCTTCCCCGACCCACATAGGGTTAAGTTATGTTATCTTTTTATTCTGCAGGATGATATTGATAAAATCCTTACACCGATTGAAATTGCTACTGCATACAATGTTCATGAAGACAGTTTACGATGTCAAACTGAGCTGTGTCCAGTTCTTGATGTCTACGGGAAAACTTCAAATTTGATTGAGGTAAGGCGGTGGGCGTAATTAAGAATTTGGGTATTAAATTTTATTGGTTCCTTTGTGTTTGAAAAACCAATCAAATGCAGGTTTGTTGATGTTACGCTCTTCTTCACTTGTATACTTTGACTTGTTATGAAATGATGAAATTTCAATAAGCGTAAATAATATCTAAAGATCTTGAAATTGATATGTGGAGCCAATTTTTAGAAGTAAATTCTCCTCCTTTGTGATTGCTACTAAAGATATACAATGGAGAGTACTGAGCCTACAATCTTGAAATGGAGAACTGATCCATTGTGGGTTTTTATACATAACATCCTTCTGTATAGTTTTGCTGAATTTAAATCATTAAATCTACCAACCAGTGAGCAAAAACTTGTTCAAAGTCAGCAGTAGAGATGCTAGAACAATGTTTTTACTGCTGACTTTGAACAAGTTTGTGCTCACTGGACAGAAAAAAATATATAATTTGGTATAAAATTTTGGAATTGTGCCTAGTAGTGTGTAGTATTTTCTAGATTACCTACACAAGACTATGTGCAAATGCTACTTGTCAAACAAATCTTGCTATTTTGAATGCTGCTATAAAGTTAGTACTTTTTTGTACTCAAATAAGATGTTACAATTATTACCATAACCCTATTTTAACCGGGTTTTTGTTTGTCAAATTCTGCCCTCTCCCCCCCCCCCCTTTCTCCTGTAACCATATTTTTTGACCCCTTATAAATAACAATGTGATAGGGAGAGAATAGTCAAATTGAAGGTAAGAAAACTTTTTGGGAAAAAATATCCCGGAACTAATATTCACGATTCAGTCAGTAGGAGTGTAATTTGCATAAGCCATTGGAAATACTGAAATTTGGGAAAACTGAAAATTTAAAATTAAAAATAGTTTTCTGTGAATTTTGCAAAAATATCTGGTGTAAAACATTTCCCACGAAAATGAACATGACCAGAACAGATGAGGTCATTCTATATTATTTACGTAAAATTATTACATTTTTAGGATTGATTCAAACGCTACTGAAATTGTATTTGGTACTGTAAACGCATTTAGAATCACAATGAACGTTGCTAATTTTGGAGAAGCTGCATATCTATCAGTTATGAAACTAGATTTTAGTTCTGATTTCAGAGTTGATGGTGTTACAGTTGAAGGGGTAACGTAGAGTCCTTACTACCACGAACTAAGAGCAAAATGATGGATGAGTGATTTACTTGCTCAGAAGTCCATGGTGAAGTTCTTAGGGAGTCAATGATCTTGTAATGCAGGCTCGAAATAAGAACAAAATGATCACTCTGGAGGAGTATAGCTTCAGGCTACAAAGCTCCACAGTGGTTATATCTACTAACTAGTCTAAAACCCACATTAGTCTTGGTTTGAAATAAACTCTGCCAAGTGAAGTATCCAGACTAACTAATTTCAAGATTGTCACTATTCAAAATAAGAACAAATAATCACTGTAACTTGAAGCTATACTGTAAAAGTCACACCTCCACTCTGTTTATTTGCTCCTATTTCAAATAGTGATTGTTGACCTAACCCTATTCAAACCAGGCTTTTTTGAACATTTTATGGCTGGAGGGGGGATTCCCTCCCCCTCCATAACTTTTGAATGATTAATAGTATAAGGATGAAATTTGGCAGCCTAATAGTCGCGAAAGGAAATTTTTATCTGTTTACGTAATGAAGTTGAAATTGCTACAGTTTGTGTCTTTTAGATAGTTCCAAAAATAAAGTTTCAGCACTACTGCTTTAGGGGTTCAGACGTTATAAATAACAATGTGACAGGGGGTGGAATCCTCTTCCCCCTGCCTGAATAGGGTTAACACTCTTTCTTTGTTGATACTACCCATTGGGCAAAAGCTTGTTCAAAGTCTGCAGCAAAGATGCTAGAACAACAGTATTCTAACAGCAGCACTGTTCTATCATATTTACTGTGGACTTTTAACGGGTTTTGGTGCACTGGGATGTGATATTTATCCCAAATAATTAATGTGAGTCTTTAATTTTGTTAACTTTGTCTTGTTTATTTCTCTATAGAAAGGAATTACTTCAAAGGATGAAGAATTAACTACATCTGTAAAACGATTAACATTTTCAATTGCCAATCCATTACAATCAAATAAAACTGTAAGTAAACAAATCATTTACAAGCCTTGACAAATCCCTATTTTAAATCTTTAGTTATTAAATGCTAGATGTTAGTTGAATACGGTGAAGGAGAAATTTTTGAGCATCAAGCATTAATATAACTGCCAGATATCACCTGTGGATGAGTGTTTTTTAGTATAGTGTTCAGCATAAAAGTTGAACACTATACTCAAGAAACTCTCTACCACGGGTGATGTCCGGCAGTTGTATTCAGGCTTGAGCTTAACTTCAGACTATGTAGCCTGCAGTTATATTTCCCAACCGAAAAAAGTTTTTTCACTTCAACAATTTTTACTATAGATCTACACACATGGTAAATGCTATGCAGGGATAGGTTTACTATTGCAGTTTATCATTCACTTGATGAGACTTGTGGATGTCTGAAGATGCAAGGACTTTATTTTCTCGAAAAAATGCCTGGTGTCAAAAAGACACTTACAGAGCTACTAGAAAGATAGATATACTCTATGCATGAGAAAACAATGACTACTAGATTCGGTTTACTAAGATTTGAGTGTCTCTTATTTCTGTGATTTTATATTCTCGTGGCGCAGCTTTGATTACTTTCCAAATGTTTGTTATAATATTATGCAAAGAATTAAACTTAAAGCTGCTTTCCACTTCAGAAAATCTTCCTCGGAACGGAAAATATGCACACGTAGAAAGAAATTATAGACATCCCATTTGTAGATATAGATGTATGATGTTAATTTCTACTAATTGGAATGTCTGTAATTTCTTTCTATGCATGCCCATTTTCCGTTCCGTTTCCATCTTGGGACATCATGAATCTTTCTTTTTTTTCATAACTATGGTTCACATAAGTACTTGTAATTGCACTGACATCAGTGCAAATATTAATAATGATAATTAACATTGATACGATAACTAGTTAATTATTTACTAATTATATACCATGTAATTTTAACCTTGATCAACCTACTACAGTGCTAAAGTAACAACAGTTCATTGTTTGTTTTGTAGTTTTTGTTTACTCTACATTACAGTTTACATTACTCTACATTACAGTTTATTTCACTGCGATGCAATGGATTAGGATAAAGTTGCGGTCAAACAAAACAGTGTGACATTAACATTATTTCATCAATGCTATCTCTTTTACTGTGCAACCACATACCACAAACATTGCTGTTTTATGGATTATTTGCACACTTCAGCGACTTTTTACATTTCTTGCAAATATTTTGATCTGTTATTTTCTAGTTGATGGTTGTTGTGTCTTTCTCTGTGAATAGCAATCGACCACCAGCAGATAGTTACAATTTCACAATGGAAGCTTCAGCGTAAGTTGTAATTTCCTTAACAAGGGCAAATAATCACTGTGAAGGAGTGAGTTTTGAGTATTATGCTCAAAAATCCCTCCTCCACAGGTATTATTCCAAACACATCATCCTCTTACAGATTCAAATTATTATATTCTTCAATACCATCTACCCTTCCATCAACCCTACTCTTTACTACACGGATTATTGCTAAAGAATATTTATATACATATAGATTTGGTGTTGATACAGACCTATCAAACAATAAAGCTGAACTGAAAATTAATGCTAAAATTGATACATGTGTTGAAGTCACAGGGTATGTTTTCAAAAACAAATGCATCAACGTGGATAAGTCGTTTTTGAGTGTATCTTCAATCAGGCCTCTGAATTCACGACGGCATTCCCATGTTGAGGAGCATCTTTGGAGGCTAATTTTCAACCTGCTGGCTGCAAATTAGCCTCCAAAGATGCTTCTCTACAGGGGATTGCCGACGTAAATTCAGAGACCTGATCAATGCTCCAAAAGTACTTCTCCACAATGATTGTTTCGTCTTATTAGCATTGATTAGCTGAAGACGAATAATTTAATTTCTTATTGGCTGTTATCAAGAACAGTAGTTTCATTTGTAATTGTTTTAAAGTTACAGATATTCTTACATTTTTGTAATGTGTGTTATTATTAATCTGCAGTCCTATTATCAAAGAGAGTTAAAATGTTATGCTAAAAATTTATTCAAGTTAAATTTTTGTAGTGGTGTAATATCAGTATAAGTGCAAAGTCTGTTGCCGGACAACACCTTTGAAGCTTTTGCTTTTGAGTAAAGTTTTCAGCTTTGCAGCTGAAAACTATGCTAAAAGACACTCCTCAACAGGCGATGTCGTGCAGTTAGGTTTGAGTACATGTTACTGAAACCATGAACTGTTTATCGTTTTAGAGAGGTAACCCCAACACTAGTGATATATAATGCAGATAATGTGACTGATCCAAAAGCAGGATTAAATATGTCTGTTGCTGATATCGGCTCAGAAGTAACACAAACATTTTATGTAAGTATAGTGTTTGGGACCACTTTGATAAGAAGATGCTAAAGTTGAGTTCAACGAACTTGCAGTTGGATTGTGTTTGTACAAAGAGATCAATCAATTGCAAGATTATTGCGTCGATACACTCCTGATTAAGAGGTCATAAATTGAGACCTTACGATACACTCCTGATTAACAGGTCATAAATTGAGACCTTAGGGATATTTACTTTCCAAAACAAAATAAAATTGTCTCAAATAATATTAAAATAAAAGCATCTTATCTTGTCAACAAAAATAGAATTGGCTGGCTATTGCAATACGGTTGCCAGTCATCACTGTGGAGGGGTGTTTTTCAGAAAATTTTCAGCAAAATATTCTGATCATAAAATATGTGGATAAATTTCTTTCACAGTGATGACCGGCAGTTAGAACATTGTATATTTTTCCTTCCTAAGATTTAACAAAAACCTTGTTTTCAATCAATTTTTTTCATAGCTATCTTAACAAACTTATTTTAATAAAGGTTCGAAATAGAGGTAACATTGATGTTGACACGTTAGAAGTTACATTGACACTGGTGGAAAAAAGTGCAGGTGTTACAGTTGTGTACGTTGTAGATATACTTGTAAGTATGGTTTTGCATATCCTCTCCAACATGATTTGCTGCTTTCTCTAGTGGTGGGTGGGTTTTATGTTGGCTGCAAATGTTTTTCTCCCACCTTTTTGTTCATCACATTTTCTAGCCAAAGAAAGAGAGGAAGGACAAAATGGTAAAATTGAAATTAAATGGGCTGTTTTTTGTTTTTAGGCGAATGGTGTTACATGTAATAACCAAGTAAATCCACTAAATCTTCTGGTAAGTACAACATCTCGATCAGATTCAGGAAAACACATGTTTTTGAAATTATTACAAAATTCGTTTTTGGTCGCTTAAAATTTAGTTAGAGACTCACGTATTTTGCACACCCCGTTGGTCAGTATTATCCCTTAACTTGAAAAAAACAAAACAAAAAAACATGATTTGTGGCTAGATGATAAAAATTTACAAAGTTTGTACCACTTTTGGGATACAAAATTGATTGGGGCGAGATAATGAAACAGTCTTTCGATGTGATTTCTTTGGAAAAAGTTAGTTTGAAATCAAGAAATTCAAAATCAGAGATTATTACTTCATTGATATTAGGGTTAAAATTGTACTTTTTGGGACCACTCAACATAAAACTAACTCAATATATACTCAATATATTTATTTATTTTATGGGCGACGTTTGATTCTAAACCAAAAAAAAAATATCTCTTCAAATATTATAACTTTATTATTTGTTTAATTTGCTGTCAAAACATCGCCCCAAGCCATTTTGTAGTTTACTTTAAAAATTTAGCTGAGATTTTGGCCACGTGGCCTATGACGTCATATTTTCCAATTTCTTTTGGGAAATTTTCATTTTATTTAAGATTGTGGGTTATGATTGTAAAAATTGTAGATAGTGAAATGCATTATATACTTGCTAAATGTGATGTGAAAATCAATATTCATGGTAATTTGGCACTATTGCCTTAATATCACTGAGATGTACAACTTTACCATTCATATTGCTGAAGGTTCCTTTGTAAACATTTTCCATTACTCCGAGTGAATCTATTTTAATTTTATGTGTGATGAATGCTCTCTGTTTTATGCTTCTAATATAATTGCCTACAGAGCACGAAATAAGAGGAAATGATCACTGTGGAGGAGGGATTTTGGGCATGCTCAATAAACACTTCTCCATAGTGGTTATTGTGAACACTGTCTGTGACTTTCGGTAAATAAAATGTTATAATTAAAAACATTATTGTGATTCCTTCTTATTTATTTTATCTAACTAGGTAACACATCAGAAGACCACAGATGGTGTTGGTGATGGTACTGGGGGAGTTGATGTGGTGGGTAATACAGAGCTACAGCAAAGAAGAAGAAGAAAACGAAGAGCAACTATCGTGGAGCCAGTAAGTGACATGCAGTACCATAGCATCTCTTCTATCTCAACTTTTTACCTGGTCAGTGGTCAAAATAAGAGCATGTAAACACTGTGGAGGAGTGATTTTTTGAGTATAAGCTAAAAGCTTATGTTCAAAAAACCCTCCTCCACAGTGACTATCTACTCTTATTTTGACCAGTGCTGATTATAAGTATCTTAAGGTGGATTTTCGTGAGGCAAAATAATTGCAGTGAAATTGATATCACATCATGGATGACACTGATTTCTACCAATGGAATGTATTCTTTTGGCTTTTGCTGCAAATTTTTTGCTTCAATCTTTAGTTATTAAATCTCTATTCAAGTAATATCCTCTATGCAAGCCTGAATGTAACTGACGGACAACACCTGTGGATGAGTGTTTTTTGATTATTGTGTTCAGCTTTTTAATTGAACACTATACTCAAAAAAGACTCCTCCACAGGTGATGTCCGGCAGTTATATATTCAGGCTTGCTATTATGTTGTTCGTAGAGAATCGGAATAATGCAGAAGCTGCAGTTTAGAAATTTGTGTTTTAATGCGTGTCTTTCAGATGGAAGTGATATATCTTTTCATTCAATTTATTTATTATGTGGTAATGCACATTCTTCACCAGTATAAAGCTCCCTTTTATATGCCCAAGGAGATATTTCATAATCTCAGAGGTGATGTGGAGTTTTACTAGTTGTTGTTATTGATGCTCACTTCTCTAAATTACTACATGCACAGGTGGTGTGAAATACAGATTATGGCTGTCGTGTTTGAAAATTTGTGACCATCTCAAACAGAATTCATAGCCAGTACCCAGCCAGCAAAAACCTGTTCAAAGTCAGTAAAATAACGTTAGAACAACTTTCTTTGAACGTTGTTCTAACGTTATTTTGCTGACTTTGAACAGATTTTTGCCGCCTGGATATAGTTAACTCAGTAAACAACAAGAAGTTTGAAACATCAATAATTTCTTCTTTAGGATTGTGGATCAGATAACTGTAGAACCTACAAATGTGAAATAACACGTATTGAAAGCAGCAAAGAGGTTAAGCTACAAGTTATATCAAGAATGTTGGCAAAGAATCTAACTGCGGTAAACTTTCTACATATGGACTTAAGATCATTGACTTAAAATTCTTTCTGATACTTACAACACAGTACCCACAATTATTTTCCATTAATTCCATTTTCCATTTTCCACGGAACGGAATATTTGCATGCCCCATATGCATGTCTAACATTCCATTGTTAGAACTTGGCATCTCATGTGTGTGATTAGATGTGTGATATCAATTTCTACCAATGGAATGTCTATATTTCTTTCTACGCGTGCACATTTTCTGTCCCGTTTCTGTTCTGCGGAAAATGTTCTGAAGTGGAAAACGACCTTTAGAATGGAAGAATTAATCAATTACTACTATTTGTAATTTTGGCAACTGGTTTTAAATTTAATGACATATTTCGTGACCGTAATGAACAGCTCTTGGGAGAACACAACAAAAGTGTGAATAATTTATCTAATTTTTGTTTGCGCTATAGTTTTTAATTAATGATTTTATGTTTTAGTTAACAACGAAACTCACTGACATTACATCAAAGATAGCAGTTACTTTCAATGGTCCACAAAAACATTTATACCTAGAAAGACCAACTTGTAGCAGGGATGCTTCTGTAAGTATTATGCTTTTTCTCTTGGAATGAATGAAGATGTGTGTACTGAAAACGGCATCCACATTTTGACAAATTTAGAAATATTACATTAGAACTGTCAGAACACAGGACCAGTCAAGTGCTGGTTATTAATACTTGCAGTAGCCATTTAATGGTTTATACAGAATACTACAATGAAAGAAAGCATTGCCAGCCTCCGAATTCACGACGGCATTCCCCTTTGGAGGCTAATTTGCAGCCGACAGACTGCAAATTAGTCCCCAAAGATGTTACTCCACAGGGGAATACTGACATGAATTCAGAGGCCTGCATAATATACTAAAATTGAATATTTTATGAAAATATTCTATGGCATCGCAGTACTTAAGGATAGTATCCGACCTATAAAGCTAACGAGCAAATGTTCAATATTTTATAAATATCTCAATAACCATGCATTTTTTTCCGTTGAAGGATTTGCAGTGGCAACCTGAAAGTAATCAAAAAAAATAAAATAATCTGTGTATAAATCATGGGTTTATTTTTGTAGGGACTTTTTGCATAGGTGTAATTTTGAAGAGTGACATCACCTGTGATGTGTTCATTGGGTACAGTTTTCAGTTTCAAAGATACTCCTCCACAGGTGCTGTCAGTTACTTTGAGGCTAAATAGTCGAAGCTCCAAGTCCCCTTTTCATTATCTATTTTTTGCAAAACTTACAGTATGTTCACGTGATCCTCATGTTATGCTTAAAAAGATTTGTCTCACTTTTTCTTTAAATAACTACAATTCGATTAATCGTTATTTATGTTACAAACATTGTCTTTTAAACATTGCACAGCAGTCTTTTCAACATAATGCAAAAATAGATTGGTTTAAATGAACCTCTCACCACAAAATTAAATGGTTGCAAACGGGGAGCTCACCAAAGATAGAAAAACCTCAAAGAATATTTGTTTCAATAAATATGTATTATTCTTTTTGAGTTCGTTGAATTACAAAACATATAATACTAGTTGTGTAGAGAGCATTTGTTTCAGAAAATGTGTACTTTTGTAGGAAAAGATGAAATATTTTTGAAATACTGAACCAGCTGAAAACTGTACACAAAAAACACTCCTCTACAGGTGATGTCCGACTGTTATCTTGAGGCTTGGTTTACAGATTTTATAAGTTGGAAACTATCCTTCAAATAATTAGAAAGCCTGAAGCTATGCTAAAATATCCCTAGTTACTGCATCTTAAAATTTCATTTTTATTTTCAACTTAATGCATCTTATAATATAAGCACCGCTTTTATATAAATATTTACAATTCACATTTGGGGACAATAAACACCGATTTTATTTGTTTCTTGTGTTGATGGAATATGATAATATTCATCTAAATTGGTATTATTATATTATTCATCAAAAATTCCAGTTTTCTACACTAAATTCTGCTATTAATTAATATGCGACGAAGAATTGCAAGTCAATAATATATTTCCATGGTAACCAGTCACTTGCAAGTATCGGTGATAATTCACCCATTTATTCTACCGTTCATTCCTTCACTCATTCTTTCATGCATTCATTGTTCTAGGTTAGTTTTAAGTTGGCCCCGAGTAAGGATGTAACAACAAAAGAGGATGACGATGTTGAATGGTGGTGGATTCTATTAGCAGTTGTTGGTGCATTGATCTTGCTAGCTATTGTCATTGCAATATTATACAGGGTATGCAATATATTTTATCTTTTGTGTATCTGATCCAACCAGTACAGGAAATAAGAACAAACAATCTCTGTGAAGGAGAGAATTTTGAACATAGAGCTTGCCCAGTGAGCAAAGACTTGTTTAAAGTCCACTGTAAAGACGCTAGAATAATCGCTTTGACTTTGTTCTAGCATCTTTACTGCTGATTTTGAACAAGTTTTTGTCCACTCAGTGAGCCTCTATAGCTGTTATTCCCAGCACTGTTCAACAACCAATTAATTCCAACGATTCGTTTTACTGCCTGTAAATATGTTGCTGATGAGAAGGAGGAGAGAGAGAGTTATGGTGAATCATTATGTTTTATCAAATGTCATCTTAAAGATCTAGTTATCGATCGGTTTATATGATTCAGACAACCAATCAGGTTTCTTAACTCTGTTACAAGTTATTGTTGTATGTTTTAGATTGGATTCTTTAAACGTAATCGTCCGTTCGAGGAAGTAGCACAACAAGAAGGTGAACGAACTGAGAAACAACGTAAATATGATGTTGAAGATGATGACTAAAAACAACATGGTCTGAAATGATAAGTAAACAAAAGTAGTTTGCTTCTATTTATTTAAAAACATTCATCATTCTTTCATACAGAAGATAATATGAAGCGATTTAAATAATATGCCATGGACACAGTGCAGGTTTAGTCTCACTACGTATGTATAAACTTATATTAGAAAGTTATTTATATTTTTATACCATATTTTCTGGAAGAAATTACTGGCTTTGATAATGCCCTGCCATACAACTAAATACTACCTCTCCCTCTTTTTTGACTTTCAAAACATTTTTTAGCTTAAGATGTCTGAAAAAGTATATTTCTTCTTGCATACTTACTGTTACTTTACAAAATGAATACTGAAATACTCCATGATATTAAGATTGGTTTTCAAGCTTTTTGAAGCTGTAAAAATACAATTATAAATTATGCTTATTATACATATTATTAGGTACGGTGTATGTTCTCCACTTTCCTAAATACTTTTGATAATTGAAATCAGAATTTTTTTATTGTTTTTAACCCAGCAAACAAAGTTTGTATGGGCTATTGCTATCACTTTGCGGTGGCAGCTTAATTTACCATGTTCCTGAAGTGCTACCATTTTGAAATTTGGTACCAGCATTTGTGGCGATATTCTAAATATTTCGATTTTGCCCACTCGGTCTCGAGTTTTGGGCAAAAAGGGTCCAAATTGCATTTTCAATCCAATGGACCGAAAAGGTGTGGTACCGTCCTGAAATTTGGTTATGGCATTCTAGGCAATATTACAAGACCGCAATTTTAGAATATTATAAAAATTAAAGTCTCCATTTTGATTTTGGGAAGCTTCTTTCTTCCATTTTGAAATAAATATTACTGTGCATTGATATACTTTTACCTTGATAAAGTTGTCCCAATTGTTTATTTGATCTGAAGCTTTATCAACTTAATAAGGACATGAAATCCTAATGCCATGTAAAATTTGGGCTTTTGTTCTTTATATGAAATTTCACTACTCTCCTCAACAGCATCCGGACATAATTTTACTTTGAAATTCGATAAAAAATATAGCTGCAAATACACTATCATTTTTATGCCGTGATGTCATTTTGCACAAAAGTACTGATTTTGCGTATAATGCATTAACATTATTTACCAATGCGAGGTTGGAATTTGAGTTCTTACAACCAGGCCTCTGAATTCACATCGGCATTCTTCTGTGGAGTAGCATCTTTGGAGACTGTTGGCTGAAAATTAGCTTCCAAAGATGCTCCTATATATACAGGGGAATGCCTTCGTGAATTCAGAGGCCCGTAAAACAATCACTACTATGCTTCGTCTTGTAAGATGCTATAAACCTTGTTTTGAGCAATATTCGAAGAATGAAATATTTTATTTTTATTTTATGTGTGATTGATGGTAGTTTGTTTCTGCTTTGCTTGATATTTTTAGTAATTTTAAACCAACGAATTATGGTAGTTATGTTTTTGTGTTGTGTAAGCAACATTTTAATTAACTTGAATAAATGCACTGTTTGATAGTCGTTTGTAAAAGTATTGTTATTTGGAGATTCTCCAGCAATTGTTTTTGGCTACTCGCAACCATAACTCACATTTGTTAATAATCAGTTTGTTTTTTGTGTTTTTTCGTGTTATTCACTTCTGTTGTAATATTCAAAGAATCCTGTGGGCACACAGCTATTCAATGTTTCACCACCATAGACATTGCGTTATTTTCATAGGTATTCCATAGGCCCTTCTTTATAAAGCTTTATATTATTAGACTTTACAGGTATTACTTACGTATTTAATTTTTCTTAAAATTTATTTTTGTATTTTCTTAGTTATCTTGTATTTTGTTATTTATATAAGAAATGTTTTTGTGCACATAATGTTTTTCTTTTTCTATAATAGCTCATTTTTGTTCACTCCTTCTTTGATGTTTTTGTGTACAGATAATAGGAGCAAACAATCATTGTGGGGATATTTGAACAAAAAACAATGATTATTTTTTCATATTTGAGCATGTACTTCTTCTTGTGAATATGTACTACACCTTTTACCTCTCTGCAATTAGTATTATTAATCTATTGGTTTAATAATTAATATTAACTTCATCAAGTTTAGTGTAGGTAAGGAAAAATATTAAATACATCTTACAGTTATTAAATTTCACAATTACAAATTGATTAAAAATAAGTACTTTTATTTCATTTAAATTTTGGTGGATCTGGATAACTTCAGGGGTCGCAAAATTTAACACCTTTAAGGTAGCAGGAAGTGTATGTACTTATATAAAACTAAAAGTTTCTAATTTTCTAAACTATTAAATACAACTTTTATATTGCCAAAAACAAACAAAGCAAATGATAGATTTATTTAGAATAGCAAATGAAAATGTTGGTTGGATAAGCAACGAAATATTGGTAATAAAATATCATTTAAACTTGTTTTTAAAGTGTCCAATCCAATTATTTAAATAGAAAAAAAAAAATATATATTTTTGGTTATCAAACAAAAAGGGAATAAATAGTCACTGTGGAAGAATGATTTTTGAACATAGCTGCAGGCTTTATAGCTTGAAGTTATGCTCAAAAATCACTCCTCCACAGTGATTATATGCTCTTATTTCAACCACTGTGCTATGTTTCTATTTTCCTTCTTATGTTACTCTGTTGACAGTCAGAATTATATAATAAATCAATCATGCCAACTTGTGAACTATGTGATGGTGAATCATTCTATGATCAAGATGGAAAGTACTATTGCTTAAACTGTGGCACTCAATCACAGGTATTTACATAATCTATATATGTTTCATGATGTATTTATTTTATACACGCACACATTAGAGAATTTGTTTTTTGAACTGAAAATTATAATCCAGACCAGTGCAAAAAATACCCTACCTTGATAACTATTGAAGGAAAAGTGCTTTGGTTATAAAGAATATTAACTATAAAAAATATACAAGAATGGTATTCAATATGGCGGATTTAGCCACATGGTTTTTGTTGACATCAGCAAATATTTCAAAATAGCAAAAAATATGGTGATTTAAGAAATTCTATTCAGAAGATATTTTCTTTTTTAGCCCGAAGTTTGGATGGGGCATTACTATCACTTAACAGCATCGGCCAGTTTTCTTAATAGACCATGTTCTTGAAGTGCTGCCATATTGAAATTTATCGATTCCGGATCCGAGTTTCGTGCAAAAAAGGTACAAATATCATTTACCAGTCTAATGGACTGAAAAGGCATGACACCACCTTGAAATTTGGTATCGGCATTCTTGGCATAGCACTAAATCTTTTGATTTCATAGAATCTGGACCGAGTTTCGGCGAAAAAGGGATTTTTTTTAAAACAGTTGTCATACTCAAATGAGAAGGGGAGAAGTGGAGACCATGATTTTATTTTGGCATGTTAATTTTCTATGAGACTTTGACCATGAATCTTTATTGGCATCCATTTTTTATTTTGAGGAAGCTTCTTCAAGTCCATTTTGAATTTGGGAAGTCTCCTTCTTCAGTTTTTAAATAAATATTAATGTTATCCTCTTAAAGGTTGTAAAACATAATTACTACACCATGAGTATAAGTTAATGATTTTTGTAACATTATTAATTAGTCCCAAATGTGAATTAGAATATAATGACAAATTTGCAAAAATATTTTTTATTAGTTTAGGATCCTGGTCCAATGGACCAAAAAAAATGTGCTACCATCTTGTGTCTGTTGAGTTGTATTATATTCTTATTTTAATTCTTACGTCATCAAACTCAGTTTGTAACTTTTTATAATGGTTCAGCATGTTTCTGAAGAAGTTGTTTTGCTTGTTTGGCCAGTTTTAAAGTAAAGCTGTGAAAAAAGTGGTGGAGAAACATAAATATCGCCAGATTAGATAACCTTCTTTGTTAGAATGTTGGAATCTGTGAGTGTAACAAAAAGCGATAAGTCAAATAAATGCAGTCTTTAATAGATAATTCATTTTAACATGGTCCTCACCTTATATCCTTCAGTTCAATCTAATCATTATTACTTTCTCATATTTTCAGGATATGCAAGTTGAAGTAAAGCAAGAAATGGACTATGAAAATACAAATGCAACCCAAAAACAACAATTATCTCTAAAAGCAACCAATAAAAAACTAGGAAGAAAAAGAAAACGTAAATACCCATCCGGAAAAAACATGTTGATAGTCAGCAAAAGACTTTCAACAGGTTTTTGTCGGCTGGATAACTTTATTGTTTCAAAAATGAACCTTTAAAACCTATTGTCTTATTAACTTTTCTCAGAAATCCAACAAAAGTCTTGAAATAACTACTGGACATCACCTGTGGAGGAGTGTTTTTCAGTTTAATTTTCAACTGTCCAGCTGAAAACTAAACTGAAAAAGCACTTCATCAAAGATGTTGTTGTAGCATCTTTACTGCGGACTTTGAACAAGTTTTTACCCACTGGGCATCTCCTAACATACAATAATGATAGAGCTATAAAGAGACGAATCAAAAGCAAAATAATTTATTTAAAAGAAAAATATCAAGTCAAACATGTTTTAATAACAAAAATGTTTGACCGAAGATATTTAAAGCTCTCTCTCTCTCTCTCTCTCCGAAATGTTTAACGTCAACTTGTCGTTTAAATTGGTTTGAGATAGCTCACCCATCTTTAATGTCAACTTGTTGTTTGAACAACGGCGTGAGGTAGTTTGCCAAGATGTTTGACAGCATTTTTCACTGGAACTTGTATTTTGAATGTGACTTCAAACAATATGGCATTGAGGACATTGCATTGAAATAATTTGTTTACATAAACTGTTATTCAAAATAAGTTAAGGTGGTTTTCCACTAGGTGATATATTTCATGCAAAATCCAAAAGAAGACATTCCATATATGTATGGCGTCAATTTCTACCAATGGAATGTCTACTTTTGGCTTTCGCATAAAATGTCATCAAGTAGAACTCAGGCTTTAGGGAAAGGTTTGATGTAATGTCAGATATTTCAGCAATTTGTGTCTGCATAATATAGCCTTCCACAAATCTCTTTTCCACCAATAAGGTTTGCCATATATCTACTTTTAGCGCATAATATTGGAAAACCCTGGGTTGCATATGAAGGCTATCAATGTTTGATTAAAGCTCAAGTTGAAGCTCTTATAAAGATGGGCTTTGATGAGAGGTTAAAGGTTTGTGCTTTAATACAACCTTCGCAGCTATCTAGGGATGATCTCAATTTTAGGCAGAGCATCAAAATAACTTTTCGCAGGTGGGATTCATACATCTCAAAAGTGACCTCTAACTTTGCAATGTTTACTCGCTATTTGCACACAATTTATCCATTGTTAAATTGTCAGAATTAAACCTCCCTTCTGCTAATATCTGATCCCAGATGTGTACGATTGCATGTCTTCCGCTATGTGCAAAAAATGACAGATTTGGTAGATTTGACAAAATTTGGTGAGGATCCAGGAAATAAAAAGACGAATAAAAGTCTTTTTTTAGTCTTATTTACGAAAATAATCCCACAAGTATATGGTGGTGAAAATGTTTTATATAGCTTTGCTGCATGATCGTATTTAAGGATTGCGTTGTTTATAAAAAGTAATTTTTGATATAGGATGTTGTGGGACAGATCTGGTTTTACTATCTCAGACTGATGGGGATAGCTTTTTGTGATAACGAATCAGAAACAATTTCTTTCCATATAAACAGCGGACGCTGCGCAAAACTTGGTTCATTACCTATGTCTGTGAAGAAAAAACGTGGACTAGCTGATGATCCTTCTGATCAGAAGAGCATTCAAATGAATATGGGTACAAGCTTGAAGGATGAAGAGTTTTACGATGGTGGGTTCCCTTATTTATTCTAAATAAGATCAACTTCTACTTCGTGAATTGGTCCGCTTGTTGAATTTGATCATATAGTTTCTTTATATGTATAAAAGGTTATAATCACTGTGGATGAGTGATTTTTGAGCATAGCTTCAGGCTAGAAAGCCTGAAGAAACGCTCAAAAATCTCTCCTCCATAGTGATTATAACCTTTTATAGAAACTATGTTTGACCAAATTCAACAAGCGGACCTTTTCACGAAGTAGAAGTTGTTGAAATGCAATAGCTTATTGCATTGCAACAAGTTCCACTTTGGGCAGCCTATTCTGAGTTTTCATGTATTTGTGAATAGGTCCATATGAAACGGTACTATCTATTAACAAAATAGAAATTGATATGACCGAACAATTACAACGTGCTCTGTTAATTGCTCCATTTACAATTAGCAAGTAGATGTTCACAACATACAGAAATGGAGTTAGAATAGAATTCAATTCTTCTACAATTCTCCCTACCATCTCAAAATTTTGCTCCAAAACCAACTTCTTTGGTAGGATTAAATCAACTAAAATTGACAACATTTTAGCAAAAATCTGTACAGAAGTGAGTAAGGTCAACGAACTTGCAAAGGATTGGTTTGAAACCAATCTATTGCAAGATCGTTGACTCTGTAGATTTTATTTTTGAGACGGTCCCTAAAGTCATTTGAGTCTCTTGTTTGAACTGTAATTTTAGTGAGCGAATTTTTTTAGAGTCTACATTAAAGATACTAGAAAAACATTGAAAACTTTGTTCTAACGTCTTTACTGCAGACTTTTTTGCCCGGTGGTATATAATTTACTATAAATGTAGAATGTTGACAAAAATATCTGCTTGATAATACTTGCAGTGACAAGCGAAAGGTTGAAATGGATTAGTCTAAGAAAGGTGTTGTTTTTATTTCATATTTCTTTATAATAATTGCTTTTGGTAGAAACGTTTTGGAGGCTGTTCTGACATTCAGGTGGTTTTTGATTATGTCTTATAATAGACTGTTTGCTGTGATTCCTCTGAAATTCGATGCAACTACAGAAATATAATAATAGCACAAAAAATGATATGATAATACACAATGGGAATATCTGTAGGGCAAAACTTGTTTAAAGTCCACAGTAAAGACGCTTGAATGACGTTGTTCTAGCATCTTTACTACTGACTTTGAACAAGTTTTTGCGCACTGGATATGTTGTATTGCTAGATACATGTTTGTCATATTGAGTTATAACGGTGTATTTGGTTGGATTTTTCCAAACATCTTATATAAAGTGTTCCATTAAATTTAGAAGATGAACCTGATTTTCTACAAAAAACAATCAAAGAAGAAGAAGAATTAACAAATATCGCTAATCAATATATGTCAAGTAGCAGTAGCGAAGATGATGAAGAAAATCCACCAAAAGGTTGTGTGGGATCAATACTTGTTGATACTGGTAAAAAGAAAAACGCTAAAAATATATTACAACGTCATACTTTATGTTTTTGTTACATTGGGTTGGTATGGTTAAATGAGCCTGTATGCATCAGTGATCTTGTAAGGTAATATTTTTGATTTTGCATGGGAATTTCGATTTGATTTTGTTATTTTGGGACCGAGTTTCGGCGAAAAAGGATTTTTTTTCAAAAGTGGAGACTTAAATTTTTGTACATTTGATTTCTATGAGGTTTTGACCACATTTAGCATTTTTTGGTTAAGCAATATCACACCCATAGGATAAGGGGAGAAGTAGATACTTGGAATTTTTTTTGACGTTTAATTTTCTATAAGACTTTTCTTTTTTGACAGACATTTTTGACATTTTGTATGTTTGGGCAGCTTCTTCATTGATGATAAAATATTTTTTTCAAAATATTAATGCTACTCACTTGGGTCATAAAACGTAATTACATACACCATTTTAATAACATTACAAAAATTCCAAATGTGATTATAATTTATATAACATAAAATATAATTACAATACACAATTCAACATGAGAATATTTATTTAGTAAAAGAATCTTTTTTAATTAATTGAATTAATTAATAAATAATAAAGAAAATTATATTCTTCTGTCACATTGTTCTATTCACTAGTGTTTCTTTTAATTTTTTTTTTAGTTTTAATAACGTCTAGTAAAAGCACCTATATAATATGGATTATTGAATAAAACTATAATAGGGCTAGTAAAAACCAATCTATAAGTATAGCCAATCCAAACAAAGTTTGGATGGGCTATTGCTTTCACTTTGCAGCGGCGGTGGCCCTCTTCTCTTAATAGACCATGTTCTTGAAGGGCTAGCATTTCGTAATTCAGTACTAGCATTTGTGGCGATTTTCTAGAAAGGTTTGTCAAAAATATTTTGATTCCGTCCACTCAGTCCCACTTTTTGAGCAAAAAGAGTCCAAATTGAGTTTTTCCGGTCGATGGAGCCAATGGAAAGGCATGGTACCGTCCTAAAATTTGGTTATGGCATTCTAGGTAATATTACGAGATCGCTGGCCAATTTGTTTCCGATTTTGTCAACTCTGAACCGAGTATCGCGAAAAAAGGATTTTTTCAAAAGTGGAGAAAATTTTCGAACATTCACCAAAATGATTTTTTCATGATTTTCTCATGATTTTTGTTGACTTATAAATTTTTTGAATTTTTTTTGCTGTTTATAAGGATTTAACCGGAATTACATGTAATCTCACTGCTTTCCTCCACAGTGACCTGACATAATTTTACCTTGAAAATTGTGTTCAAATTGTTTATTTAACCATCTTAATAAAGGCATATTTCAAACACTGTATAATGTGTGTATGCAAATCATATTTTATATGCTTAAGTTTAACTTCCACTTGGTTTGGTGGGCTATTTTCAATATCGTACCTTTGATTATTATTGTTTTATAACATAATACATACAATAGTATAGTCAAAGCATGTAAGATCAAAGCATATCCTATACTATACATTTATTCTGAATGTAGCCTAAACAGTGTAACATATACCAAGCCTTTAAAACACAACTGATACTATAACGTAGGTGCATTCTCTTTTTTAATTTGCTGTGTACATAATGCTGATGTATAATGTGTGTATGTAACACATATCCACTGTGGAGGAGCGATTTTTGAGCATTGATTTAGGCTATGATTTGAAATTTCACTACTCTCCTCCACAGTGGTTTGACATAATTTTACCTTGATAAAGGTGAAACGTTATAAACTTAATAATGACAGGTAAATGTGGGTGTAAATGTGGGTGTTTATCCTTGATATGAAATTTCACCACTCTTCTCCGCAATGAGCTGACATAAATTTGCTGATTAAATTTTAAATTTTTGAGAAATATTTAGTGCAAAAAATATGAAACGCTATTGACATTTAATAATGGACACTTGTCATAAGACCTGCAAATTTATTGTCTTTTTCCTCTGTAAAAGCCTCCTTAATTGCGTTACTAGGAGAGGGAGTACTTTTTTATCCTCTCCAGATCTTAATCATACTCATGACGGGTGATACAACCCTCAACCTACCCTATTGACCCCGAAACATGGCCGAAACTACTATACATAGGAACAGGTAGGTGCCAGTACTTCCAGAGGCATGGCTCGAAATTTTCGCACGAGTGTGGTATTGAACCGGAAGCCTCCGAATCACAAGCGTCACCGCTTAACCACTGAACCACTACTGCACTAAATGAAAGGTTTATTTTTCATTTATCCATTGCTGCTATAATTAAGAATTAGGTTGTATAATTATGATCACACAAAATAATTTATTGAATAATAAATATTTATAGATATTTTTAGTCCGCCTAACAAACTTTAGATGGGCTATTGCTATAACTTTTTGGATCATTTTGATATTTTGGAAGGGCTCGCCAAATATTTTTCGATTTCGCGTATGAAAGTCCGAGTTTCGAGCAAAAAGGGTCCAAAATGGCGAAAAAGCGTGTACTATCTCGAAATTTAGTATCAACATTCCAGGCAATAGTACGAGAATGCTGGCCAATTTTTTTTTTTCTTTTTTTTTTTTTTTTGATTTCAACTCGGAACCGAGTATTGACGAGAAAGAGATTTTTTCAAATATTTTTTCGAACATTTGATTTCTATGAGTTAATTTAAGTTAAGTTTAAATTTAAGTAAGTTAAACAATATCATACCCAAAATAATAAGAGGAGAAGTAGAGATTTTTTTGACATATTATAATTTTCTATGAGACTTTGACCATGAATCTTTTGGCATGTATTTTTTGGAAGCTTCTTTCTCAATATTTGAAAATATAAAATAAATCAATAATAAGATTTTTGTTTTTAAAATAAATTTTAGAACTTTCCATTTTGATTTTGGGGAAGCTTCCTTTTTCAATTTTGAAATAAAGACTAATGTTGTTCTCTAGGGTCGTAAAACATAATTACTACACTATGAGTAAGTTACTAATCAGTACTCAGGACAGGCAATTAACAATTAATACTGCATACATATTCATATCGTTTCTTCGTGATTGGGGTCAACCAGTCTATGCACGGAAGACAGGACAGGAAAAGGTAACAATTAATTCTCCATGCCTACCCATCGTCATGATCATGTTGTCAAGTAGCTAATTAATCTCGGCGCGATGCTACGGCTACCAAGGTGCGTATCACTCATTTCCCTGTGCCGTTGGCTTAATTAGGTTTATACACCATAAGCAGATTTAATGCTAATCCATATGCTTCCAGTCTTTCGTCCTTCTACCCAGCCGTGAAAAACCTGTTCAAAGTCAGCAAAATAAAGTTAGATCAACGTTCTGTGAACGTTGATCTAACGTTATTTCGGTAACTTTGAACAGGTTTTGTCGGCCGGGTATTGTATAACCTAATGTATAACATTTTGCCACAATCATGCAACCAGATGGTGGACTTTCTCTCCACGGTTTACTCCCTTCGTGTAGTAGCAAACAAGTTGTAGTCGTACTACTTAGGGGCTCATATTTCGCCTTTCGTTATATCCCCCATTCGCTCTCACAAGGAGGTTACCAGTGATTACTACAAGAAAATGGGATTGATTTGTGAGTAGAACGTATCATTTGTACACTCTTTGAGTACGCTTGCTTACTAAAATCGCCAATGTCATCACGTAGTGGATAAGATAAGTAATCTTCTCTGTAGATTTTATTTTTGAGTAAGCCCACCTGTATCATTTCCTTCTAACTGAATTCAACCTGCGCACGAAGATGTCACGGCAAATTCATCCTGTGTACAGAGATGTCTCAGCAGAAGGCAATATACCTATATCAGCAAATTGACGAAGAATCCCAGCCGACAAAAACCTGTTCAAAGTCAGCAAAATAACATTTAGAACATTGTTCTAACGTTATTTTGCTGACTTTGAACAGGTTTTTGCCGGCTGGGATATACTGCTCGTTCCTTCTTGATTCGAATGGGATATCTTCTTTTGATTTTTGCGCGGAATTTTCGCCTGATGGTTCCATTCAAGCTTTATTCTTTTTTTAGGTGGTCATGTGAAGGGAATCTACCATATCATAAAGCTTCAGAAGTATTCCCGGAAGAAATGAAAGTATCGTTTGGCGATCATAAATCATTCAATTACAAAGAACACCCTGACGTTATAAAAACTGCTCGATTAACCAGTAAGCTATTATCCAAACTTGGTTTTAACTTACAATATACTAAAGACAAATGCAAAATTATAAGCGCATCTTTCATACAAGATTTAGAGTTTTCTGGTAAGTCTCATATATATTTTACTCCTGTGTGTAACATACCTTATCGGGAGGAAAGAAAGTCGGGGAAAAATTATCAATTTTGGGTCTTGGTGACGAGTGTTTCTCCCGACTAACAATAAAAAAAACCGACCAATAATTTGTGTATAATAATAATAAGGAAAAAGAATTTCCAATTATGATGGACTAAACTCAGCCGGCAAAAACCTGTCCAAAGTCAGCAAAATAACGTTAGAACAACGTTCACGGAACGTTGTTCTAACGTTATTTTGCTGACTTTGAACAGGTTTTGCCGGCTGGGCATGATCCCTGGAATATATTGCATTCCGAAACCTCTTGACACCTTTCCACGATAATACACTCGCATATTTCGTCAGTCATTCTGAAAAAAAACAAACAAGTAGCATAAAATACATTTCTCTCTTAGCAGTACCTCTTCAGCGAGTCAGTATTGAGTTTATAGATCCACCCAATCAGAATCAACATTATAATCGTTAATTATATTTCGATTATACTTATACTTATACTAATATACTTATTCTCATCATGTGGCTAACTAAGTGATCGTATTATTCAGCTGATCCTCTTTTTCGTTAGTCCTAATTTATAAAACAAATTAAAATAAAACTCACAGCCGTAAAAGAATACTGAATACAGCCGAACTCATAGAGCACCATATACGGATTGTGTACTACCATATAGGGCAATGAACAATCCATATATGGAGATATTCATGTCCGTATTCAGTATTCTTTCATGCTGTGAAGTAGAACTCGCTCAATTCTAGTGGGCAAAAACTTGTTCAAGGTCCGCAATAAAGACGCTAGAACAACGTCATTTGACGTTAATCTAGCGTCTTTATTGCGGACTTTGAACATCCTTTTGCCCACTGGGTTAGTAATCAGAAATTGACATGACATCGTATGCGTGATCACTTAAAAGTTTCAAAAATAATAAATTTCAATGAGAGCAATTATGACGATTTCGGAAAGTATTTAATTTCTGCATTGTTTACGTCTTTGTGGTGAAAAATTAAATATAAAAAATTAGAAAAATATACTTTTAAATTGTATACGTATCTTCCAGTTATAAACGACGCAGTACGAGATAAACATCTAAAA
>JAULBZ010000014.1:0-60669 GCA_032360805.1 Neoturris breviconis
CCAAGTTGGCTGAAAATATTCTGAAAAATCTCTCCTCCACAGTGATGAACGGCTGTTATTTCGAGTCCTGAAAACATAAATTTAGCTTTATTCTTGACAGCTATTAACTTATAATTTTGTGATGAAGTATAACCTGAATTTTTCGCTGGTTTTTAATTTTGCGATATTGCAATTTATGAATTTTTGTGGAATTTTATTTTCGCAAAAAAGGTCGATTTCCATGAAATCCGCAAACACCTGCGAAATATAGTCCCCGCAAGTTTATCGCCTTTCAAGTAGTTTCTTTATAACAAGGTTTGTTGACATCACTATGTATATACAGTAATCAATATAAGAGCAAATAATCACTGTGGAGGAGGGATCTTTGAGCATAGCTTCATACTACAAAGCCTAAATCTATACTCAAGTATCCCTCCTCCACAGTGATTAGTTATTATTTTAACCACTGGTATACTATTTAAATTAATCTTTACCCTTTGTAAACCATACTCTGTGTATAAACGCACCTGGTGAGATACATATTGCATCTCTATTTGAATAGGATAGTCATATATGCCCATGTTCCCTATCTTGCATTCCTAATTGGCAATTATAAAAGTGGAGAGTTTCATCTTAAAGGCACATGCACCTGTATGTAGGGTATTTATCCATAAATATTGGCAGCATGAACACCCACTCCAAGTCTACGTAGTTGACTTGCCGGATTAAATCTTTTGTTCCACCGCAGTTACTTGCAAAGGGGTATAATAGTTAATGGGCAACAAATTTTGTATATACACCCCTTTCCCAAATAATTAACCACAAAAGAGTATTGATTTACAACATATTCATTTCTGCTATTTATAACTATTTAGATTTATGATTGTAAAATATATCTTGGCTGGTACACAACTTTAGCCTCTTCCACAGACTATATTCAATTCTTCCATACCTCACATAGTCTGTTTTCTTCTGAAACATTTCGTGTACATTGACATGAGAATTCATTAATACAGAATTAATACAAAAACAAGGTTTGGTACCATTATTAATTATGCTGCTGCAATGAAGAGTCGAGCCAGGAATTAAATCAATAATGTATAAATTTCCATGCATTGACATGTTTTTGCGTTAATGAATTCTAACGATAGTGTACTACATTAGCTACAGAAGACTACCTTAACGGAAGAAATCTTTGAGGGAATTAAGTTCACGGATGGCGAAAAACGTTTTGCGAAAAATATTTTGGTAATAGCAAGATTTACAAAGTTTTTGCGGGAATTTCATTTGGCGTATTTGTAAAATTTTGCGAAAATCTAATTTTGTGAAATGCTTATCAAATCTTAGAATTAATGTTATCTTAGAAGAGAAAAGTCCCGCTTAACCTCAGAACCAATGAAAATTCAATTGAATATACTGTTGACTCTTGATAGAACTTTGAAGGGACAGACAAATCTATTCAAAAAACCGAGAGTTCCACTCATCAAAGGGAAATTGGGAAATCTTCACGGGAATATAATTTTGCAAAATTTTCTTTCTGTGAAAATTTCTTTCCTTCAAAGATATGTGAGATGTTTGAACTTTATCTGTGGATAAGGCTACACAACTTCAAATGTAGAAACATGCCTAAGCAATATTACATTGATGTTGTTTTGATGTGTTGATCTGATATTGTGTTCCTGTTGGTATAGATGTTCCTTAATATAATTAATTTGTTAGAATTAGTTGTTTGATATCTGTATTATGACTTTTTGACTTCACATTGCACACAGGGAACAAACAACTTTGTTTACACTTACATGAAAAGTTAAAACAGAAAACAAGAAAAAATCTGTTAATGAATTATGAAACAGACAGAAGACGGTGTCAGGTTGTTCTCTTGTTCTAGCCGCATAAATGGACTCGGTCATTGTTGCCTTCCATTCCTTTAATATATGTCTTAAATATGCCCCCTTGTAAATTTTGAGGGCATATACTTTTATTGCAGTTCAAGGAAAATAGAAAGAATTCTTCATCGTTTTTTAGTTGTAGACATTTGATTCCCATTATCTTGACAGTTTCAACAAAAATGAACAGCTGCTTGGCGGCTGAAAGATTTCTGCTGTTTAGGCAACGTTTTGTTTAGGTCTGGTTTCTAGAATAATATATGGTAGAATTTTGGTTCTCGAGTATAATTTAATACTATATAGATCTAATTATTCTCTCTATACGTCAATATCAACCTCATTTCTTGAAGCTCTGTTATGTTCAGTCTACCGCACTCTCGGCCCGTTAAAAATTAGAAAATTTTAATGGTAATTCATCAATATGAAATTTGCTAAAACTTTTATGGTCCTGTTATTGGATATTTTCCCTATTCATTGATTCCTTTTCTTCCGTTTTCCTTTTTAAAATACTCCTGCAATACTTATATTTCGTCTTGTCCCAGTGGGCACACGACGTCGGATCAACGTTGATGGATCTCGTCGTGACGACGTTTCGACCTTATTCTGACGTTGTGTGCATGCAGGGTAATGATTATTTTGCCACTCTCCTTCACAGAACATTGATCTGGTCTCAATAAAAAACATACATAAACATACATAAACTTCTTTTTTTACGAAAAAGAAGAAAAAGAAAAAAACAGCCTGTTTGAATAGCTATCACTTATAATGGACATAGCAAATCGTGAATCGTGGGAGGTCATTGTAAATGATCAAATTATCTATTCACTCTACGTTCAAAGTGGAAAAAACCTGTTCAAAGTTCATGGTAAAACTGCTGGAACTGCAGACTTTGGGATAATTTTGTTTGAATTACTAACTTAGTGAGGGGGAAGTTTTTACTAAATTAACAGATTTGGGAGGGGTCTTAATCAATTAAAACTAGTGATTTTATTTAACCCCCTGCACCTGCATCGAATTCATCTTCAAATCGATATAATATGCTTTGTAGCCTGAAGCTGATTATTTACTGTTATTTCGAGCACTTTATTATTTTCCAGGATGTAGGAAAGACAACTCCATATCCATCATTGATAGCTGTTAGTAAAACTAAACCAAATGAAATGATTAAAGATGCTTACAATAATGGACAAAGAGATTTTGGTGAAAATTATGTAAGTCATAAATTTCAGACGGTTTTAATTTTGGACAAAAAGATTGTCCGAAAATAATAGTGTCTGAATTTTTTTATAATCCCAAAATTTTAACGTCCAAACTTGTTAGTTCTTGTCTGAGGGTCTGGGGTTATTAAAAACAAGTTGAATTTATGTTTTATATATAAGTTTTCGTCGTTTTCAGTATCGTCAATACTTTCACTACATTTTACGAGACCACTTTTCTCCATCCAGAGGATCCATTTGACGGCTTGTAACCATTGGCTGATTATTTATGTACGAGTTTAAAGAAAACATAATGAAACTAGTTGAAAAAATTGACTTGTTTGTCCGAAATATTCACGTTCGAATTTTTTTACAGTTAATGTAAGTATTTGAAATAACTGTCAGACATCATCTGTGGGAAGAGTGTATAAACGATACTCAAATAACACTCCTCCATAGGTGATGCCCAACAGTTATTTCAAGTTTTATTTTCTAATGATTGTTACTGATTCTTCCAATTTTTAGAAGAGTTAAGATTTTCTCTTCATATCAGTATACTGGTATGTACGGAAGAGGACTTATAGCGGAGTTAAAGAATAAAGGAATCTAATCAACAATTAAACTTTCATATTTAGGTACAAGAATTAATTCAAAAAGCTGCTTATTTTAAGGTTTTCTATTTTCTATTTATTTTATCTATTTACACATGTTTTCACTTTAAATTTTAGCGCAACAGTGTCATACCCAGGGATTTTGTTGGGCCCACCAGATTTGAGCAAAAGCCTTCATTTGGCGCATGAAAATAGTAAAAGTTATATACCTTATGCATACTATTATATTCATATTTAATGTTTTGAGTGATAAAAAGTCATAAAGTCATAAAAAAGGGATTGGAAAACAAATTTTGCTCAATAATTTGGGCTGTCAAACCTGTATACCGGTATCAAAATTGTCCTGGATATGTCTCTGCGAATTTAAAGGTACTTTATAATGATGGGAATAAGTTATTCACTTAATTTCTTTACAATTCGCCCCCTTGCCCCTAATAATATCGTGTTGTTAAGTTAAGACATCGCCAAATGTATGGGTATTTTAAGATATACAACGAGTTACAGTTTAGCTCTTATTTTTATTTCTTGTTTTTTAGGAAGCAGGTTATGATGACATTAGATGGCATTTCATTGGTCATTTGCAAAGAAATAAAGTGAATAACTTATTAGGTTAATCCATCTTTTATTTACAATCTTTCTTTCGAGTCAACGATCCTGCAATGGATTTATTTTTCATAACGAAGGAATCAATAGACATTTTCATAAAACAATGGACCTTTTCATAAAATAATGAAGACGAGGCGTTCGTTGCTTTTTGTCAGTAATGGCTCATCATTGACAATATTACTGTTTATTACCGCTGTATTTTGCCATATACAACATAGCTTGTAGATTGATTGAGAACTCTTTGTATTTTTTTACTAATTTTTTACGACAACGATTTAGCGTCATCAAATATCGAAGCTATACAGACTGTTGACAGTATAAAGTTAGCTGATGCTATCAATAAATCTTGGAAGAGCAAGGCTGTTGAAAAGAAATTGAAAATATTTGCTCAAGTAAATAGCAGTGGTGAAGAAAGTGAGTTTTGTGAATTCTTTGGATTATATTTTATTCCATCTAGTATAGTGGTTAATGTTACATCGGAGCATGAAAGGTTCAATTTCCAGTGAGGGTGCCATGGTTGGCTTGGATTCAGTGGTTGGTATAACGTTAGAGAGGGAACACCCTCTGGTGCACCAAAACTTAATTCATGTCCATATGAACCCTCAATCTACCTTATTTACTCCGAAACCGCTTTTCAGGGGAACTCGTAAACAGCAGTGCTTTCAGGCACGTGACTCGAAATTTCCACCCTAGGGTGGATTTGAACCATTAGGTCCTGGGGTCATCCATTTAGTACTGCAATGATAGAAGAAGGAGGTCTTCAGCGTATAAACGGATGGTTCCTCTTGATTGTTCTTTTTAGATAAATCTGGATGTTTACCAGTGAACTGTACATCTCTTGTTGAACATATTCGATCAAATTGTGACTGTTTACATTTGGAAGGTTTAATGACCATTGGATCATTTAATCATGATTATTCTACTGGTCCCAATCCTGACTTTAAGGTCAGTTGTCCATTAGATCTCCTGAAGTTCTACTATTTGCTATCAGCGTTCGAGGAGATCATTCGGAATACTAATTTGTCCACTCGGAACAGGGTATTGGATAAAAAGGGTCCAAATTGCTATTTTGGTCCAATAGACCGAAAAGTCGTGTTACCATTTTGAAATTTAGTATTAGTCATAATAATGATGGTAGCAATATTACCAGACTGTTGGATTTAAGCAACCCCAGTTACTTTAGCAAAGCCCACCTTAGCATATCTTGAGGGAATTAATTTTCGCGAAGTTTTAATTTTGCTGGGTCAAATTTAGAATATTTCTCGGCTTTTAAATTTCACAGTACAGCAATACCGAGATTTTGCGTGGCTCATTAATTTCGCGGGGTAGTGATTTCGTATTCTTTTCACTGGTTTTTCAATTGTTGTATTTCTTTATAGGATTCATCTAAAACATAAATTTAATGCTATTCTTGACAGTTAGTAACCTATAATTTTGCGGTGAAGCTAATATCGCGAAATTTAGTTCCTGTGGAAAAAATTCAACATTTTAAAAATGGTACTGTTCCTTATTTTCACCGAGTAATTAAGTGGATATTATTGGATTTAAATTCAATGTTAATATAAGCCATTACAATTTAGTAATGAAACTAGTTGACGAAGAAACAAACGTTTTATCTAGAGTTCTCTTTCTTTTCAAGTATTTCGTTTCGTTATAGTGTTTGATTAAATGTCGTGAAGAAGTTTGTAATGAATTAAAACTATCTATAGATGAATTACAGTTGAGTATGGGAATGTCTGCTGATTACCAGCAAGCAGTAAGTTCAATAATTTTTATGTTCAGATAATTTAATGGAAGAAACTTTCGCGAGGAAACTCTCTTGGATTATGAGGAATTTTTATGAAATTTATTCTCTCTCAATCTTCCAAAAACAGCAACTCGCGAAATTTTATCCTCGGAAATCTTTCTTAATTCATAGTTCCGAAGAGGACTTCGGAAGTTTTTATATTCTTCACGATTTCTGCTGTTTAAAAACTGTTGTTAAAAGCAATAAAATTTTTGATGACTTCTTCTTGTTTATGATTTCATTTATATTTTAAAATACAAAAATGAGGAATCGAGTAAGTTTTTCCTAGCAAAGATAAAAAAAGAAGAAAAAGTAATTTTATCTTCTGTTTGTATCATCTCTCTAACTGAGGTATGAGCTATACAATAGTATTACAATATGTCACCAAAAAGATGTCTTAGTCGATTTCCACCAGGCCAAAAATTTGCTGCGAAAGCGAAAAGAAGACATTCTATTGGTACAAATCGACATCACATTGTGACCTTAGTTTCTACCAATGGAATGTCTTCTTTTGGCTTTCGCGGCGAATATTTCACCTAGTGGAAATCAACATGTTACAAGCATTTGTTGTTTTCTTTAGATTCTAGCTGGAAGTACAACCGTTCGTATTGGAAGCACTATATTTGGAGCAAGAGAAACGAAACCTAAACTCGACAAAACTGAACAAATGCCAGAGGAAAAAAAAATGAATAAAGATATAGCGAAACTGGAAATTTCTTAAGCGTCCTTCGATAAATATTTAAAACTGTCATCATTTTCAAGTGTTCGTAAAACGTCTTGAATAAATAAATTATTTATAGTAATATAAAAATTACATTTGACGCCGGATCAACGTCAAAACATCATCAAAACGACGTCGCAACGTATCGATGTTTATCCGACGTCACGCTACGATATCTGTAAAAATATACATTTTTAAATTATCTAATTATTTTACCGCCAGTTTAGTAGTGGACACTTGGCGTCTAATCAACTCTGAGTAGATGTTGTCTTAACGTCACGACGACGACTTTGATTAGACGTTGAGTGACACAGAAAGCATTGTTCACAGTAAAACATTCCTTTTCATAAAAGTTCTTTCCTTCATATTTAGCCGAAAATATCCATGTTGTCAAACACCATTGAAAAACGTTAGCTTGATGTGTAAAAAAGGAGGAAGGGTGTTATGCCAAGGATCTTGTAATCGATTGGTTTATCCAGTAAGAAGAATCAATGTTTATTCAGTACTTTTTGTAGCCACGTTTTTTTTTTTTTTGTATTTATATTTTTTTAATTTTTTTTTCGCATTTAGGAAACACATAAGCCAACATAACAACGTCAAAACGACGTCACGACATTGACGTGGGAAGAACTACTTTCCTCCTAAATATTTGTAGACGGTTACACGATAGTCTATCTGAAGCAACGCAATGATAGGAAATATAATACATTTCGACAATAACACATATTTCGCTGCAGTATCAAGTCTCGAAGATTGGTTTATAAAATGGCCAACCATAGCTATAGCTTGTAATAAAAAAGTCAATACGAAACAGATGGCGTATATTAGAAAAACTCGCGTAACTGTTAGTTCCTTACTGATTCTTTTCAGTTCCAAAACAGTTTCTGTGATTAGTTTGACGTCACGCATTAGTTGTACTGAGACTCGTTTTAACCGGAACATTCGCTGTGCTTTGTAATAACCTCTGAAAATGACGTAACTTACGCCAGGTAGTATGATGACAGATAAAATGACCAAATATAAACCGTGTCGATTGATGACGTCATTCCTCGATGAAGTTGAACTCGAATAATAAACAGCGAGTGGGATTATAACCAGCAAAAACGATAACAACCATATTCCAATCAAATATAATCGTGTCTTTTTTGTATCTAATTCAATCTGTTGAAGACTTCGATTTCTCTCGTATGCTGACAATACCAAGGTAAATTCGGTTAAATATACATCCATGATAAAGAAAAATATATTTACATCGCCATCAAGGTCATGTTTTGTTGCGCATGCCAACGGAATGTAAACAGCACCAGCGAAGAAATCAATACATGCGAAATTAAAAATTATGATATTCGAAGATTTCATTTGTAGTGCTCTGTTTAAATAAAACGCTATAAGTATTAAAGCGTTCCATACGCATATAAACAAAGTGAAAAAAGTGAGTGGAAACCAGGAAGAGAGTTCGACGTTCTCAATGCTTATCGGTAAAGAGGTTCTAGCAGTTGTAAGTATGACACTGGCAGTGGTGATGTTGCTTGATGCATTGAACGGTAGCGTAGTCAGTATACTGGTAGTAGTGACGTTTGATGCGTTGAACGACATTTTTATAAACTGAAGAGAATAATAATAACGAACACTTGCTGTCTTGACAACACTAACAAATCATTTACTACCTCAATGGTTGATTTTTTAAAAATATCAACTATTTTTTTGATTTCCCAAAACGGTTTTTAATTTGAATGTATTGTTCATCCGTCGTATTTAATTATATTACTGTTGTATTTTTGTCAAAACGAAGAAGTGTAACCCCAGAAGGCTGTTCTCAATTTTAATTATGTTCGACCCTATTCACACCAAATTTGTAGTGCCTCTATAAAGACTTTTGATGGAATCAATGACGTCAGCACTTTTGATGACGTCAAAGAAAAACACGTGAGGTGGAAATAATATACATAAAAAATATTTGTTACTAAATATAAAATATGAATAAAAACAAAGTGGTGACACTCCCTTACATCGTACATAGGGATAATAATCATGATATTTCGGGGTAAACTGGGTTTTACTCGGAATAGTGATTAATACTCTCCGCGTGAATGAGCTACGCTATTTTCAAATTTCTATGACAGCTCATTACCGTAAAGTTATCTGGTCTGTGCTCATTAATAGATTCTTAATATGAGTGGAGTACTACTTGCCCGAAAAATATATAAAATTAAAGCAATTCAGTTTGGTCGATTTCTTCAGTATATGTTTGAACATCAGTGCGTGTTACAGCTTAACAACAGGCTTTTACGTGTATTCGGCAATATCAATCTTAGGATACTCAGTTTGGGCAAAATGGTATATTATTGAATGCACTTAGGAACTACTTTTTACATATTGAAAGGTTCCAAAACAACCGTTTAGTTCATTTGAGAAAGAACCCTACGAATCGTCTCACAAAAAAAACAATTTTTTGGACAAAAATGAGAAAATACAACGAATGGCGTTATAATTTTGAAATTTTGCCGCAATCCCTCACAAAAATCTTTGAGACAAAGTGAAATTTGAGTAAAAATTTAGAATTTCACCTAAGACGGAAAGCCTCAAAATCTGATTAGCAAGTCAAACAGAACTGAAAATTCGAATTTGTTCTAAGAGCCTGGGTACTAGGCTGCTGGAAGCAATAAATTTGTCGAGTTCGCAAAAAAGACTGAAGATCCAGTCCAGTTTTAAGCCTACTTGGATAAATCTATTCAGTCTTCCTGAAGTCGTTTTAATTAGTTACGTTTTATTTGTGGTGTTTATTGCTTGTTAAAAATCGTGATTTGTCTCGTATTTTAATTGAGATTGCGACCTTACGTATACACGATTTACCTGAATTAAACTTAACAGCACGTGCAATACGATCTTATATCTAGTTGTAGTTAATGCAATTTTTCCTTTAAAAATTAGCTTAAAATCGCCTTAAAGTCGCATAATCACCCTATTTTGTCAAAATTCTAAAATCTATCAAGTTCACTATTGGCAATTGCACCCTGAAAATTTCAGCATTTATAAATAACAGAAAGTGGGTCAAATAAGCAATTATTTTATCAAAACCTGGCTACAACCTTATGTGATCATGCAGAAATCATGATGAAATTTGGCCAAACATCAATGCCAAACAGTTAGCATAAAAATTACAAAACTTTAATCACTTGTATCTCCACTAATAGTTGTCTTTAAAAAATGTTATTTATTTGGAATTTTGACCAAAATAGAGTGATTATGTGACTTTAACTACATCGATTTTATGCTGACATTTTTGCAAGTCGCTAGTTTAAAAAAAAATATATGTGTTTTCCCGGTATCGCAGTATCAGGGTCTGATGGAAACCGCAACAACAAAACGCGACGAAGTTTCGGCACCGAGTGCAGAAAGCAAAGAAAATAATTAAACAACTTCATTCATTTAGGGGCCTCTCCTTGATGAAAAAATATGCATAATGTTGAGAGAAAGGATTCGATCAGTCAGGCCTGTTCTGGAAGATTTTAGACGTAGAGAAAATAAGAAACGCTTAAAAATTGTTTAATCTTTGATCATGTTTGATTTATCATACGTTACGAAGACTAATCAATTGTAATATTGGTGACTCTCCTCCACAAAAAAATTGTCGAAAGAATAATTTCGAAATTCTTGAAGAATTATCACTTTGTATTTTTTTCACAGAATAAGTTCAGTCCAGGTATTCAGCTTCAAATTTTTTTGAGTACGTTCAAACGCTCTCCAACAAGTTTAACGTCCTTCAAACATGCAACGCAAAACTGTTCAAACATGTGTGCCATGTTGCAAGCATGGCTGTAAAAGGTTTGCGCCCGTCTAGCAGATGTAACAAAATTCAAGAGTTATGTTTGTACATTATTTGGTTCTATTTTGAAAATGGATCATTGGAGTTATCTCTTGATTGCTTCAAAAACTGGGTGCAGGCAAACAAGTTAATAGATTACTATGTTTATGCTACTAGACGGGCGCAAACATGTTTGAACAGTTTGCGTTGCGCGTTTGGCGGTCTTGAATATATTCAAGATTATTTGAAGCCATAGACCGTAAATAACCTCCCAGCAACCGTGCTTACTGTCAGTATATCTGAGACTAAACCCACGAGATTACACACGGCATGGTCTTACATGCGAGGAATACAGTATATCTCTTTTCTCCCGACATGGCTGCGTGACTCGGCCTATCGTCGAAAAGTTTAAGCTCTTTTTTTGACCAAAATCAACAAAGCAACTAAGTAGTGAGGTAAAGGGGTCATGCGAAATCTTCTCCGGTCAAATAAAAATCACTTTTAAAATAGTGTTCCTCTACCCAGCTACTATATAACTCGTGTGGTTAAAATATATCGAAATAAGAGCAAATTATCACTGTGGCAAAGTGATTTTTGAGCATGGAGCTATGTTCAAAAACCCCTCCTCCACCACACTGATTATTGAATCTTATTTCAACCACTACCACACATATCCCACACTTGCTCAAGCTTTCAGATCTCATCCCCAGTTGTTTTTAAGAAAACAAAACGTATACAAAAAGCATGCTGCTTGCGTGACGAAGTTCATGAGTAGATCTCTCTTTGTGAAAAACAAAACAACAAATATACTATAGGTTTTTATTTAAAATACTTAAAATACATAAAAATAATTTTCACCATAGATTGCTCTATATATTCTTCATAATAATCACTAATATATTTTGCGAATGATGCTTCCATCCGAATGAGCACATCATCAGTGGAGACATAATTGTCAAATAAAATCTTTCACCATGATATTCCTACACCGGATTGTCATTGTGTTTTCTAGCTAGACACATCACTTCTGCATAGACAAGTACGTAGTGTGTAATACAACAATTAACAAGTAATACAACAAGCAGCAATGTCAATGAATTCAGAAATACATTACACCATGTGGGCAAAATCTTATTCAAACTCAGCAGTAAAAACGTCAAAAGACGTTATTCTAGCGTCTTTACTGCGGACTTTAAACAAGTTTTCGCCCACTGATAAACGTATTTCATAAAATATATCTTGTGGGACGGCGGTTGAATTCACTATCATTATATTTCCAATAATACTGAGAATTTCAATGCTATATTCCAAGCGACTCTTTATCCCACCTCTAATGGATTACGCCACGTCAGTTATTCAAACAGGTAACCATGACAACCTGTTCACGTGTTTTGTGTTACCAATTCAAACCATTGTTTTAACGCATCACTAAGAACATTTGGTAATGAATTAATATCGCGTAATAACACATAGAACGGGAATGGGAATTCTTCTATGTAACTTTTAATCTCCGGTACACCACCACCAGGTTTAAATATGGGTATTTTTATATCGAGAATTGAATCACGATTCTTCGGATCATCTAAAATGAGAAACACTGTGAAAATACCAGCTTCCCTTGCTTGCGATGCAGCTCTTTCAACAACCTAGAAGAAACATAAGAACAATAATTTCATAAAAGAATACGATACAACACTTCCTCATCAAGATTTGATGGAAACATGTTGTAGCGTTGAAACTTTCAAGAGTGTTAAATCCACACATAATTAACATTTTAGCAACATTATTTTCTTGATGACGTCATCATTATGACAACACAGGTAGTACAAAAAAGGCATTCTACTTGTTTCAAATGAAATTATAAAGTTTATGAGAACCATAAAATATCTTTTTTCTTTGATGATTATATCTGTAAGCTCAGTATATGATCTGCCATGAATACAACATAAATAGACACATTTACTTATGGGTTCACTTTATAGAAATTCCACTGTATTCACTTTGCACATTAGGATCTTAAATCCTACCTCTTTTCCTTCGAGAAATATTCCCCTTCCATCTGACACGATTAGCAATAACTGCGAGATAGCACTTCTTTGACTGACACGAGATTGGGCATCATTTAGTAACACAGTACACATATTCAACAACTGAGCTATCTTTGTTTTCTTTTGCTCAAACGTAAATTGTTGCAGAATAGAAGCACCAGCGTGTTCACTGAATGGTTCATCGAACGAATGAATTAACCGTGCTTCTTCACCAAAACTATAACAAAATAAAAAGAGCGTGATTCAACTCCTGAGAATAAGCGAACCTCTTCCCATAAAATATACTCAGTCACATACAAAAGAGGACAGTGCACGAAACAAGAGCAAATAGTTACTGATAGGATCCTCCTCGACAGTGACAACTTATTCTTATTTCTATACGTTGATTCCATTAGGCGGAAAATTATTCGCGTATACCAAAAGAGGCAGTCCATTGGTAGAATTCGACACCACATGCTCTGTGTGATGTCAATTTTTACCAATGGAATGCCTTCTTTTGGTTTTCGCCTAATGGAAATCAACGAGCCTCACTCTTCTTCTCGTGCACTATAATTATTTCCTATATATCGATAAAAAACTCTTCAGTTTTAGCACCATACTGTTCTGCACATAATTCATAATACTTACCTACATACAGCTAAATCCCCAGCTTCTAACCATCTCAACGCATTACTAATAACAGCTAGTGATTCGAACGCCAGCTATAAAAAAGTAGTTAAGATATACATCCACTCCCCTCAAACAACGCATTTATTTTCTCAACAATGAATAAGGCATGTTAAAAGCTATGTAAATAAAATTATCTCAAAATTAGAAAGGCATAGAACAAGCCTAGAAATAACCGTCGGATATCACTTGTTGAGGAGCGTTTTCTAGTAGTTTCAGCTTTCTAACTGAAATCCATACTAAAAACTCCTCTGCAGGTGATGTCCTCGGCTGTTATTTGCAGATTATAGAATAGCCAAAAAAAATGAAATCAGTGACAACACCAGTAAATTCTCTAAATAACGCTTCTTCTAAAGTTACCTGTTTGGAATGATTATCACCCATACTTGATGAATCATCAACAGCCATAACTATTTGATATTGTCGTTTACTTTTCTTGGTTCGTCTCAACCAGATCTTGTCCTTGCGAAACTGACTAGCTATGTAAGGAATCACTTTACGCATATTCAATCGTTTACCGGTACGGTAGTCACCTCTAAAAGTAAATATTCAATGTTTCAAGTAAGAACAAAGAAGCACCGAGAAAAGGTTGTTGGACATAGCTTTATCACATAATGACCCTATGCAACCAGAGAGGGTGGATTACACCCCCAGACAGATTTTTTAGGATCTGTGGAAGTAGTGGAGATTTTGAGTTTTTCCTAAAGTTTTATCGACAATACGAATTTCATGCTTTTAATTTGATATTTAAAGCGATTTTTGAAAACCTGGTAATAATAAATTTAAAAAAAGATAATTTCTTATAATTATGTCTATAATTTCTTTTTTCATCAAGAAAATAACAGTTTTTACAAAAAATCCCAAAAATTCAGTACTACGTCCTACGCCATGATGACGTCATGCAAAAAAATAATCAAGCAGAAATGTTCCTACTGTGTTGGAGTTACCATGTGCTAACTTTCATGTTTCTTGTCAAACTCTTATAAATTCACCTCTGTAATTCGAACTTCTTTTATTCATTTAGTTAAAATATATAGAACACTAACCTCATTTTGCTTGCTAGAGTTGGTTCAAGAACTAATCTCAATTGTTCACATAATTGCTGTGCTAATCCTGATGTCAGCTTTTCATATTTCATCCATATATCCATAGCAGATTTCTCATCAGTTAATTGAGTATTATTCGAGAGAGAAACTAATTCTGTTTCCAACTGTTCACGTAACTTCTCCATAACTATTTCCTTTTCCTAAGTAATATCAGAGATTTATTTAGTTGTTATAACAACATGTAATCATTTGATGGAGTCGTATACTCAAAAAGTACTCCTCCACAGTGATTATTTGCTCTTATTTTGACCATTAAGAATCTCGTCGAATACCACGCAACAAATCTATATGCGCTGGTTAAAGTATCTTGAATTAAAATAATAAAATGGAATGTAGTCTGAAAATTACTGACAGATATCATCTGCAGAGGAGTGTTTTTGAGCATGGCTTCCGACTGCAAACTATAAAACACTCCACCACAGGTGACATCAGACAGTTAGTTTCAGGTTTGACGTCTTACCTGTATATTTGCTAGAGGCATATTTAAGTATTTAGATGAGGTGAAGAATTCCGTTTTAAAAGCACTTTCTTCATTCATCTCTGCGTCATCGCTGTTATTCTTCTTCTTCTCATCTTCATCATTTTCATCTATCTTTTCATCTTCTAATTTACCATGGATATCGTATGACTTTGCACCAGTTAATTCATCCTGAAACAAATAGTATTGATAAAATAAACTGATAATAGTAAAATTATAGACCTATTTACAAATACATGAAAACGAGGTGTTGGTTGCAAAGTAGAAACTTGTTGCAATGCAATAACTTTCTTTTCTACTTTGAGCAACCAACACCTTGTTTGCATGTATATTTGTGAACGAGTCTATTGAATTGAAAGAGATAATCTCTTTGACCGAATCCAACAAAAACAATACACAAAAGGGTGTTTGGTACGAATCCAGCAAAAATAATATACAAAAAGGGCGTTTGGTACGAATCCAACAAAAACAATACACAAAAGGGTGTTTGATACGAATCCAACAAAAACAATACACAAAAGGGCGTTTGGTACGAATCCAGCAAAAACAATACACAAAAGGGTAGGCAAAATTTTAGAATAAAATATACACACGTATCTCAATATTATTTGTAGCACAATATAAGCACAATTATTTTTATGGGCATAAGCACTATCATTGTTATGAACATAAGATCTATCGACGGAGAAGAGTAGTTGGATGAAAAACCTATCAAACGATTGCTTTATTCAACGATTTGGGAATGCTCCCTCAATCCCATGTCACATCGTGACAGCGATATCGCATTGAAATTTGTTTGGATAAAATAAAGCTAACAACTCTTTACTTTCACTTCTTTATTCTCGCTTGTCCCTTTTTCCTCGTCATCAACACTATCATTTTCATCTTCCATTTCAATATCACTGTCTTGCGCAAATGACTGCGGCTGTTCCAAATGCTGTAATTGTTCTTGGGTAGCAGAGTCAATTGTTAACTGGTCATGCTTAGCAGTGTCATCTTGAATGTGTTGGAATGTGTCAGCATCATCAAGGGGATGCTCCTGTAATAAATGTTGTATATATAACTTGGTGGGCAAGCAAAACTTAAATACGTTCAGCTATACAAGAACGATCCATATTAATCTAGAGCCTAGCACAATTTAATATTCGTAGCATAGTATGAAAGTCTACCAGATAGGATCATGGATATCACCAGATACAATCATGGATATCACTATGTACGGACAGTCAAATGCCACGATGATGTTTATGGAAGTGTCCATGTCCGTATTTGGTAGTCTATCATACTGTGCAAATAAGCAAATTCAGTATCGATGTTCCATGACTGTATCTATTAGATGTTCCATGACTGTATCTATTAGACTGTGCAAAATAGTGTGGTATTAGCAGCAAATATTTCGTCTAGTGTAAATCAACCATTAGCCAAGACGGAAAGGAATAAAAATACAAAACTTGGATATTTGCACTGTTTAATAGACAATCTTAACAATGATTCATTCGTCGAACACATTGTTGGAAGTTACTTTTGTTTAAAATAAGCCAATAAGTTTGCAACTGTTAAAATAATTATTCATACATTTTCCGTGGAATCTGTCATATTATCGCTGTCGATTGCTTTTCTTTTCTTTGCTCCTTGGATTGTATTTTCTTCCATTGTTCTTTCATCTTTTGATTGCTGCAGATCTTTGCGTTTTCGACCCTGTTCCATTCGATAAACAAAAATTATTCAAGTGAGGATATATTTTTTAAAAAAATAACTTTAAAAAGAACATGCTTATCCCAGTTATCCAGACAAGTTATTGAAAAACAAACAAACAAACAAACAAAATTATGGAACCTTATTGTCAAAAGACAAGAACAATTTTTGTTGTTGAAATGATAAGCATTTGAAACGACGATAGTCGATCTGGATCATTATTTGTGTGTAAATTGTACAGGCTTGATCTCACGATATGCAAACTTCCATTTGCTTTATTATGAAAACTGAATAGGTAAACTAACAGACCTTTTCACCAAATAATGAATACGAAGCTGCTCAAAGATATAAGTTATTGCATTGCAAGAAGTTCTTACTTTGAGCAGCTACGTATTCATTATTTGTGAAAAGGTCTATAATGGCTGCACATTTTAGATTAATATGAATAAAAACACTTAGGTACAGGTAGTAAACAACAACAAATTAGAAAACTCAGGAAATGCATGAACCCAGGACGCCGGGTCAGGGTTAAAACAACATCAAAACAATTAAGGGTAACGAAATACAAGCTAATGGATGGCACTAAGCTGCAAGTAACATTCACAAACATATATCGTCATACCTTTTGTTTTTCTGCTTGTTGTTTTGAAAGAGCATCAGCAGGTCCATGATGAGCATCCTTGCCATCATTGTCAGCCTTTCCTAAACCTTGGTCAGCAGCATTATCCTGCTGCTGTGATGAAGCGTCTGTTGTACTTGATTGCATATCAACATCAGGAGTTTCTTCAACATTCTGTTGTGTTTCATTGTTATCAGGTGCAACCTGGAAATGATCATTTAAATATTATTTGAAATGTTCATAATTATAAAATTCGTAAGGCAAAATTATTTCTCAAACAATGTTTATATATTTTGACAGATTTAAAGATGCTAAAATATGATACTAAATAAACATGAAGACATCGTTATGACGAGTTTGCGATCCATTGGTTTCTTCGAAAGCAACCAATTTGCCCATGTTCGACATGTTCGAAGTCAGCAGTAAGGACACTAAAACAACGTGTTTATATTATATACATATTATATACATATCATTACTCTTTTCAGCAGAGGTTCACTACAAAACAGAGAATGCAAATATTGCAACTCAATCTGACCTGTTGATTATCAGGAGTGTCTTTATCATTCTCATCGTCCACTTTCTCTTCATCCGCATCATGCTCCTTAAAATTAAAATTAAATATATTTCTCGACCATAAAAAAATATCTGATCAAACATACATATCAACTTTGGCAGGACAACACTTTTTTAAGGCGCATTTCCACTAGGTGAATTCGTTTGCACGAATTCTAAATGAAGCCATTACATTAGTTGAAAGTGACGTCACCGTACATGTGACGTCTCTTTTAACCAATGTAATGGCTTCATTTAGAATTTGAGCGCCTTTAAGCTCTGTTCTAGAATATATATATTTTTTATAACTTTATTTAAATAAATATGTCCTCCTATTACTAGCCTCCAGACGTTATGCTACTTTCCCACATAACTATCCTCCAGAATTTTGTTATCCATATGTCCAAATGTTAAATAAGTATCACCTTTTCGGTTTCCTCAGTATTCGTAGCCTCTTCATTATTTTTATTTTCATCATTTTCACTTTCATCGTCATCCATGTTTTCATCAAGTGTGGCTACAATTAATACAAAAAAATATATATATAATCATTGTAGTACTCTCTCAACCTATTTCCTGGTGAAGCTAATAAATGAGCGTGATAAGATTTGAAATTATTAACCCCATTTAGGCCAGGGGGTATGATACCAGTAACCTATCAAGTTTCATCCTTATACTATTAGTCGTTCAAAAGTTATGGAGGGGGGAGGGGGCGGGGATCCCTCCGACCCTGAAATGTTAAAAAAACCCGGCCTGAATAGGGCTAATAGTGCTAATAGTCAAAATGAGAGTAAATAGTCACCGTGGAGGCTTTGTAGCCTCAAGCTATACAAAAAATCACTCTTTCACAGCGATTATTTCCTCTTATTTCGAGTACTTGCGTGATCAATGTTCCACATATTTTATATTTTCACAGAGATTATACTGTACTCTAATGACAGCATTTGAAATGACGAAAAAACAATTATTTAGCCTTCTCTCTTGAAAATCTTCATATGAACCATACGAAGAAGAGTAATAAGAAATAAACACTGTGAAGGAGCTATATTTGATCACTCCTCCACAGTGATTACTTGCTGCTATTTCAAACACCAGTAAAAGCTCAAACCTTCCTCATCACCGTCCTTATCATTTTCATCATCCTGATCAAGATTCAATTCTTCCGGTAAATCTCCATCATCTGGTTTTTGTATCTCCTCATTATTTATTTCAGTTTTACCATCGTCTTCTTTCTGGTTGTCATCATCAGAAAGATCTTCATTATTCTCAAACTCTGTATCTTCGTTTATATCTTTATTTTCTTCGTTGTTTTCATTGCGCTCTTTGTTGTCATCACCTTCTTGCTCACCTAAAAAATTACAAATTTCATACATGTAACAATTATGTATTTCCTATGGCTTTAATGAGAGGTTAAATCAATAGAGAGATCTTCTATAATTTATTGAATCTGTAAATTATCAATATTTATTATACTAGTTATTAATTCAGTTGAAAGTAAATAAACAAGATAATATTAAAATAAAATAAAAAATAGGTTTCAAATAGGGTTTTAACTACGTTTCAAATCAAAGCTGACATGTTATGTAACGACATGTGTTATAGTATGTCTGAAAAAGGGGTAACAATTTTATGGAATTTACTGAATGGATCTATCCTCATTCTACAAAAACACATTGTCTTACCTTCATTATCTTCTTTGGCAACAATTTCAGATTGAGACTTTCCTTCGGCTCCTTCACCTTTCTCTTCATTTTTTTTATCATTTGTTTCATCATCTTCTTCATCAGAATCACCCCACATCTTTTCGTCTACAGTATCATTCTCTTCTCCATCAACATCACCCATTTGTTTGTCTGGTTCATCTTCTTCATCATCATTATTATCTTCCTCTTCTGATGATTTATCTTCATCAAGTTCAAGATCTTGTAATTTACCTAAGTAGTAAAGAAGAGCATTATAGATTGTTACATTTCTTTCTTATGTAATTATGACATTGTTCTTCACAGAAAGAGTTTTTCTTCTGGTTGTGCTTATATTCTTGCGAGGAATTTAATGACCGTGCCATTTTGTAAGATTTGTTAACTTGTTATCAAACTTGACGACTAAAATTTCATGCCATATTTTCTAAAAATATTTTTGTATAAAATATATTTTATAAAAAAATCAAAAAGCCTATTACCCCCCCCCCCCCTCCTCCTATACTTTTTTGCATAACTTTTCACAACTGTACCTATATAGAATTTCCTTTCAAAAGATGGCTTCTGGCTCATAGACTATTTTAACGGACGTTGCTATCACATTAAATAAAACATACTGTAATATTTGTCATGTTCTTTGAATAAATTGTGACCAAAGGTATATATATATATATTAATCATTTATATAGTGAACTTATGACAAACTTACTATCAAAATCATCAGACATTTCTATTCCCTCTTTTTCTTCTGCAATGTCATCTCCTTCATCTTGCTTTTCTTCTGACTTTTCATGTTTGGTGTCTTCAACCTAAAGTGCGCAAAAATATCAACTATAAGTTAAAGCAGTCGCGATATGGACGATATCGGGATAATATCGATTAGAAGTGAGACGATAGATATCGATATGATATTTCAAGAATCGATTCTATCGAGATGAACAACCTTTAACGATATCGATTGTTATCTCCATGTACTAATATGTTACTTGTTGACTTTAAAATCAGCAAAATAAGACAATGTTCATATGAACGTTGTTCTGCGGACTTTGAACAGTTTTTTGGCTGGATAACAAGAAGTTGATGAATGAATGATCTACATGAAATAGCACGAATATCGCACTCCCATTTTTTATCAAACATTACCTCCGGAGATGCTTAGCACTTTCCTATGGGCGAAACTCAAACATACAAACTTATAGCAAGAGAGCGGAGTTCTACACATAAAACGATTTTTGCCAGTTTTCAACCACTTTCTGTTACGAAAGAAATAATTTAAAAAAGCACCAAAATATACAATAAAAAAATTACCTGATCTTCACTCTCGATTTGTTCACTCACATCTTTTGCACCTTCCCCTTGACCTAATCCTCCATTTTCAATATCTTCAAATTCTGTTGCGCCTTCATCCGCCATATTGCCTTCTTCTTCAGGTGGAATACAATAGCCCTGAAATATACATGCAAAATGGAATTATACAAACGTTACTTTAAAATTTATGATATAAGGTTGATAAGTTGATGAGAGAGACACTTGTGACATTTTCTAATTTTGGTTTATTTTTTTTCGCGAATGAGCGAACCATAAAAAAGTTACATTAAAAATACACAGGGTTTACATATTTTAATGTTAGAAACTTTCATGGGAAGAAACTTTCACAACAGGAGGAAAGCTAAATGTTTGCATTTCGTGCTTGAGCTATTTCAAAATAAATTGTGAGCATAACATTTTGCGGAAGGATACAAAAGGAGAGGAATAAAAAAGATCATTTATGCAATAATAGGATTATTAAAAATATATATATATAAAAAAATAAGTTATCTTCGTGTTGTCTTTAAATGCATCAAATACACCCTCTTTCATCTTCAAATCCCTTGCTTCTTTATTTGTACTTTAGAAAATTTTGAAGTTGGGAAAATTAAGAAACTTTCGCAGATTTGCTCAAAATCCACGAAAACTGCGGAAGTTTCTGATATTAAAGTAACATTGACACTATGGAACACTCAAAACAAATTTTCATGCTATTTGCAACAGGATTATATAGCAAGAATTAATGCAGCAAAGTTTTATAAATAATGTCCCGACTAGTCTATGATTTATGTCTCTGTGATTGAAGTCCAGCTTAAAACTGCGCAAGTGAAGAAATCAAAAACAGGTGATAGTGTTACTAAAGTCTTATATCAAGGTAACTGGGTAAATATTTCATGTGTGGTATGGATGTAGTCATGCCATTATTATCTCAATCAATTGACCAAAGAAAAATCAACTTAGTCACCTGTTGGAGAAGATCAGTAAACAGACCATACATAACAAACAACAGCTTGCAGGCAGTACGGTGTAACATTAATGAATGAAATAAATAGTATTGTAATACATCTTGAAACACTCCAAGTATTGTCGTAATATTGAGAGAGGACTTATATATCATGTTTTCTTGAGAACCATTCATAAACGCAAGCTGCAACACATTTGTTATGTTTTGACACGAATCAACGATGGATTCCATATCGAGTAATTTAACATGATTGAAATACTGTTTTGATAAGATTGGAGAAAGATGACCAATAACCATCAAATGCTCTTCTAAAAACAAAAGATAAAATTATATTTAACTCACACAAAATAAGAAAATAATCACACTGTAAGAACAGAAATGTGGTGGTAACTGGAGTTAAACTTCGTAATGTAGATTACATACATTTTTATTTACCATGGATATTAGAGTCAAAATGCTTTGAAATGTTGCATATTTAGTTGCCCATCACTCCCAATATCAGCCAAAATAATGATATTTTGCAAACATTCCCTTAAAAGGTATTAGATTTTGCGGGTATTAAATTTTTGCGTTTTTTTGAAATATTATTCGCAAAATTTAATACTTGCAAAATATCATTATTTTTATCAACTTGAGAAATTTACCCACAAAATCCAAATTTATTCTCTTTGAAAAACAATTGTTTCTGTGTCCTAAGTTGATTGGTGTCCTCTCTATGTTAGAGGATCAGAGGTGAAATATTAGATAGATAATCAGTAGATGTAGAGAAGAGGACGACATAGACATATTTTTTTTGTGGTAATTTTAATGATGAAGATCATGATTAAAATATAAAAAATATAGTTATTTTATGTCATTTAAACTGTACTTCTTTCTTTGGAGATCAAGATCAGCTTTAATCTTATATTGCTTTGTTAGTTCTAGATGAGGATGTAAATGTAAAGGGTACAAATGTAGAATTTGTTCTTGGATTATAAAAAGAGAGTGGGAAGGTTATTTCAGCAATATAATAAAAGAACTGAATCAGGAAGACACAGGATATCGATTTTATTTGTCAGAAATCAGCACATTAAAGCGTGACTAGACAAACAGATTCAATTAATTTGTTGCATTAAGAGAACACACGATCACCATCGCAACATGTTGGCTCAAAACATAAACTGTTTTTTATTAGCTTTCAATAAAAATAGTTAAAACATTAAATAGATAAAGATGTGTTTAAAACTTACTTATTAGTTTTCAATAATAAAAGAAAAGAAGATCTGATAACATTTTAAAAATAAATAAATAAAAGGCAAAATAAATTTTAATTTAATGAATACCTTTCTTTTATAAAAAAAACCTTCCTCTATTATATTTCTACATTATATTTCACATTGGGACTACTAACAAGTGTTATAAAATTTTGTGACTAGCTCATGGTGTAGTAATTTTGTTTTATGACCCTAATGAACATTAATATTTATTTCAAAATTGAAGAAAGCTTCCCAATATCAAAATGAATAAACTTTAAATCCTAAAATCCTTGATTTATTTTATATCTTTACAAATTGAGGAAGAAGCTCTTTTTTGAACCTTTACATGGCCCCTAAATGAGAATCACAATAAAAGAGCATGCAGTTGATTGGTTTCTTTGATATGAAGAAACTGCCCATTTAGGGGTCCATATAAAGGTTGCCTAAATCGAAAAAAAATTGACCAGTGGTTTCATATTGCCTAGAATGCCGATACTAAATTCCAAGATGGCCCATTGGACCAAAAACGCAATTTGGATTATTTTTGCCCAAAACTCGAGACAGAGTAGACGAAATAGATTTTAAAATGGTACCGCTTCAGGAACACGGTTTATCGAGAAAAGCGGAAACAACTATCAAAATGAAAATGATTTGATAATATTGTTTTCATAATTGTTTGTAGCATACCTTCTTGAGCTTTCTCTAGTAATTGTTTGAAATCATCAGATGAATTAACTAAGTTTTGAATAGACAATAACATTTGTTTTATGGTAGCTTCAACTGTTGAAACCATAGTTGTATCTAAAGATATTTAATGCATATATTTTACCTACAAGTTTCCTATCTTCCTAAATTATGCAACAAAAGATGTTTAGCAAGTCAAACAATGTACAAAACATCATAATAATTCAAATAGTTTTCTTTAATACAGCGAGCCTGCTACTAACTGTCCTCAAAAACACTCCACCACAGGTGTTGGCTGGCATTTATTTTCAGGCTTGTTTCAGTTGTGTAATAATACCTTACTCACCTTTAGATGTGTCAATGCTACTCTGTTGAGTATGTGCAAATAGTTTGTCAACTAACAACAAAACATCCTTTTTCAATATGATCAGTTCACTGGCAAGAGAAGGAGCATCGGTATCACTGAAATCGAAAGGTGTAATTAAAGTTTTCAGGAATTCATTTCAATTCAAAGTTGCAAGATCAGAAATAGATGATTGTCAAGTCCCATTACTTTAAAACATGACACTAATTAATTGTTATTGAAAATCTCCAATTATCATGAAAAGAGTTCCTAAGTCTATATGATAAATCCGTTAAAAAAGTGCTTCTAAGTTAACAATGCATAATTTATGGATATCTTATATCTTAAACTTTTAATTATATTAAATAGGATAGTACATCTTTTGTTTTCATTTGTATTTACTGCATTCAGACAATAGGATCAATGGGCCTTATTACACATATGCATGTCTAATTGTAAAAGACTTAAGTTTGTATTCTATTCAATCTGCATTAACATAAATACATACCCTGGTGTTGTCAGCATATAAACAACATCATCTAATGGCGACAATGTAGTATGTAAAGCAAGGACAACTCTTTCAATAAATCTCCAATGTGCCCTAATAAAAGGTAAATAACCATAAAAATAGCAATGCTCTATCTATAGCATCAATTTACTACTGATATAAAAAGTTAATTACAACCTTAGATTTTTTAATGCAATCATAGTCTTTTTATCACTTACCAATTCAGCAACCCAAATTCCGTTTCATTTATAAGAAAGGCATGCAGCTCTGCTTTGAAACCCTCTATCAATGACAGTGCATTCTAGAATAAGATGAACAGTAAGAGTTACCATGGTACTGTCAGTCTTTATATTTGTTAAAACTTGAAAATAAAGAACTATTACATAATGTACGTAATGTTAAATGTTAAAAGAAGTTCTGATTTCCTGTTCCAAAACAGACAAAATTAAAATATAGGTCTTTCACAAATAATGCTTAGAATGTTGATACTAAATTTCAATTTAACTAACAAATTGACACTACACAATTGTTGCAAAGATCAGATTCTCTTTGTATCCATAGTAAATCAATGTAATGATTCTTTTTCCAAATTAGCACACTGTGTGCTTACTTAATTCTTACGTTTTAAGTGGTGCACATATTTTCATAGGGTTCACTTAATAGAAGGAGCACTTGTGTTAAAAAAGATTTTTTCACCAAATTTTTCAGTGATTCAAAGGGTGAACTTATTGAATGGAGTGCGCTAATTCAGAGAAACATGTTAAATAATAATTCACTTACATGAACTTTACTGAGAGCCCCTTGTATAAGTTGATCATTCAATTGACATCCAGCAACCTGTGCTAACTCGTCCACAGAAAAAGGTGATGATGTTGTGGTATTGTAAACTTGAGGACAAGAACTCAATGTGATTTTCAAATTGTCCAAAGTATGAATAAATTTATTAATAATCTGCTTCACATCAACCTAAAATACGATATTGGAAAATGTGATACTAATCAGACATCATAATTAAGCTGTCAAGTATTTATTGACTCACATTTTCCGATTAGACAGACGTGGTAAGTTTGAAAAAAATAACAGGATATAATCTCTACATTGGACTAACAACTTGTCTTATGTATACCAAAAGCAATTGTTGTAGGAACTATAATATGGGATTCCTGAACATGAACTATTCTCAAAGTTTGTGTTAAGTGAAAATATTCAGAAGATTATGGAATGATCCATCAACTAATTAGTTACAATAAGTTTCAACTCTTAGCAGATACAATATGCGTATATTGACTGATCAGTGGGAAATAGCATTGGGTCAATCACTAATAATCGATTGGTTGGTTTGAACAATCATTCAATTAAACACCCTTCTTTACAGATACTGCAGTTAATTGACTTTATTTGAATTCTGATTGAATAGTATAATATTTTCATACCATCCAATTCTGTGTAGCTTGTTGTGGTGGAAGTATCGTGCTGTTTTCTATCTGTGTTTCATTGATAGTTTTCATACCATGTATAAATCGACTATGATAGATAAATGGCAAGTTTTAATGTAACAGTCGGACATCAGCTGAGGAGTGTGTTTTGAGTAGTTTTCAGCTCAGCTAAAAACTGTGCTCATAATACTTCTGCACATATGATGTTTTAGGGTAGAGATTGTATCAGTTATTTGTTAATGTTAATTTAAATTGAACTGTATATTCTTTTTCCACACAAAACAACTAGATGGGTTAATACAAATTACATTCAGTAGATAACTCTTCTATACCTTAATTTCTTCTGAGCATTTAAAAGTTCAGATAGTTTTTCTCTTTGATTACAACAAAGATGTAATAAATGTGCGGATAAGCCTTTGAACCTTGTTATCTCACCAGGACCAAGCTCCTAAAATATAATCATATGGACATGCTACAAAAAGATGCTACGTAGAGGAAATTATGCAAAAATTATTAGAGCGTTGCTTATTCTACACCCAGTATATTTTTATAGAGAATATTTAATGTTGCCACTATCTAATAAAGCTGAGTAAACATTACCAATGCAGCCATTGATACAAAAAGAATTGCAATAATTACAGCTAAAAATAAAAATAAAACAGTTTGTCACCAATATATTTTATTTCTATTATCTGAAGCTAAAACTATATCATTATAGTGATTACTCTGACATCTATTCATAATATTTAAAAGGATGTGTATAAAATCTGGATGCTGATATCTAATTGTTGATATGGTTCCATTATATTAACACAACCATGTTTATATTGTTACAAGTGTCCAAGTGCCACTGTGTTGTTTCAAACTATGAAAGAATAATCTTAAGAACTTTCTTAAGAAAATTGTATCTATTTTAAATACCTTTGTAGGAGAACATGAAGCAGCCTGGAAAAGAGCTTGTCTTGCCATGCAATTGAAGAAATACTGGTTACATGATTTTAAAGCATCTATCATGTTAGGCGGTGAATTTACTCTAAAGCATAATGAAAACCTTTATACAGCACATACATACAATGTCACATGAAAGATATTGAAGTAATTAACCATTATTGGAAGTTTCAAGTTAAAAGCATAAACATGAAATGAGTTATTGCCACCTGTATTTGCTTTGTAGCCTAAACCCTATTACCCATGGGCTTTTTTTTCGTTCGAAACCATGATTATTTGCCTTACTTCGATCACTCTTATCTAAGTTGAACATCTGAGTATGGCATGGGCACCATAAAATTTCCTCTATCAGTTAGATCCCCCAAAAATCCTCAAAATAGTCCAGTCTTATGCTAATAAATCTCTACTCCTTGCCTTGTATTTGATACTCTAAACGAAAAAGTCAATACTTTTTATAGTTGGCCATCCGTGAAAAATAATACATCTAAAATATGTGCACGTTGTGACTGCGTGAAAATTGATATGCACAATAAATTTTTCTCTCATTGCATGAATTTAATACACACGAAAATTAGTATAAATAAGGTTGTTGTACTCAACAAAACAACAAAAATATATATGCACAAAATAAGTGAAAATGCTGCTAATTGTTAAAAACCTAAGGACTTAAAAATGACATGCGAACGGGATTACAAGAAACATATCTCAGCTGAGAATATACGAAAACAAAATGAAAAATCATTATAGGCAACTGGATACATTTTTAATGTTAAAATTAGGAAATTTACCCAGAGAGATCATTTTCACTTAATACTGGCAGATTAGACACAATATCAGAATCACTGGTAAAACCAACTCCTTTTCTGTAGGATAGACCTGAAATAAAAAGAAAATTGAATTATATCACATTATCTTTACTCAATTGCAACCATAAATCAAAGGTACAGTAGGGTATTGGAAGTAGTTTACCAAACCATGTGGAAGTTAAACCTAAGCACATAAATATGATTTGCATACACATTATACAGTGTGTGAAATATGTCTTTATTCAAGGTAAAATTATGTCAGGTCAGTGTGGAGGAGAGTAGTAAAATTTCATATCAAGGATAAACACACAAATTCTACATGGCATTAGGAGTTCATGTCCTTATTAAGTTGATAAAGTTTCAGATCAAATAAACAATTGAAACATTGAAACACTGTAAAATTATATCAAATCACTGTGGAGGAGGGTAGTGAAATTTCATATCATAGCCTGAAGCAATGCTCAAGAATAACTTCTCCACAGTGGATATGAATTTCATACACACATTATATATCATACATCATTACACATCAATACATCATTACACATCATATCATTATATATAATATAACACATATAACATGTGTTATAAAGTATACTTTAACTTAATGCATTTGTTTTAAATGTACTTACATTTTATAAAACATTTTAAAGTAAAGTGATGATGACCATCTGTTATTAAAATTTAAAAAAACCTTTGGCGAGCCCTTCTAGAATATCGCCACGAATGCTGGTACCGAATTTCAAAATGTTAGCCCTTCGGGAGCATGGTCTATTAAGAAAAGTGATAGCAATGGCCTATCCAAAATTTGTTTGGTGGGCTAAAAATGTTTGCTTTTAAAAACAAAAAATATATTAGAGCAAAATTGAGCTATTGTGTCATGTTTTATTTCATATATTATACGTCTGAAAATATAAAAGAACATACGCATTATAAATAAAAATATTGACCACTGTGTATTGTATTTCTTTATTACTAACATATTTTTTAAATTTTATTAACTTTATAACAATGTAATTTAAATAAATAGAATACAAGTATTTTTATAACAACAAAGATTATATAATAATATACATAAATGATAACCCAAACAAACTAGTGAATGCGAGGTAATCGAGTGAAAAACTACATTTTGAGAAAAAAGTGTGTCAAAGGTGGCCTAAAGATAGTGGATTATTATTATCCTAGTAAAGGAGCTCCGCAAATGCAAAATTCTTTTTGCAAAATCTTACATTTCAACTTGATTAAAAAATACATAAAACACATTGTGTAATGGACTGAGACACATTAATATTTTAAGAATTTAAAACATACCAAGTGTTTTGAGTTCTTTAAATAAACTGGCAAGCGCTTTTCTTTTACGTTGCTGTAAGTTACTTCTTGCTGCCTTTTGTTTTTCTTTTGGCTATGACGAAAGCAAAAACAATATACACTACATGTTTAATATTATATGAATTTGTATAAAGCCAATATCATTTAATTATAACAGATTTCAAACATTTCCTATGTCAGCAATTAACAAGAGAAATTACAATGCCATAAAATTTATACCGTTTCTGAAAGATGTTTATTACCGTAAATGATTGATAAAACACCCCAGTCAAATAAACATCCCAGGAAAATGTTTGTTTTTTTAATAAACGGCACCCCTAAGAATATCGATTTTTTAATAAACACCCACCCTCTTATCCTCTCTTCCCTTCTTTCTCTCTAAAAAAAGTGAATATGGTTGATCTTGATGATGGCGAAGACGTAAATATTTAATGAATATATACATAATGCTAATTAACTTCTTTGGATAATTATTTAAGTAAATTCTCCAGGCATCACAAGCTTTTCTAAAGGGAATGTTTATATATAGAAAACTTACCTTGAGAAGTATAGAGAGAAGGAATCAGTCAAGACACAATAAGTAGAATGTTACCTGTCTATATCTCAGCAAGCTGACTGGCTCATTTTCTCCCAGCAACAAAAATAATTTATTGTTAATCGAGATCTTATTTGTTTCAATCATCTGGTTAAGCGGGCTAGTTCACCTAAGTGAGGGAAATCTTAGGGGAGTATTTTTAATGATGCGAGTTACACTTTGTGTAAAATATAACTTACAAGATTGGATACGTCTTCATGTTGGAGTTCTTTTATCCCATCAATAATATCACCTAAAAGAAATCGATTTTTTTAATTGGCATTCAAATTTTTGCAAATCAAGTACCTAATTTCTATCAAGCATTTTAATTTAAATCTGCAATTTAATGCTAATGCTCCAATAGTAACCCCCTGGTGTATTCTTATTACAAAGTTTATCCAATGTTGTTGACAAAGTCCTTATAATAAAAGAGTCATAGTTAGATAACATTTGTTCTTTCAAATTATGCCACTTTCTTTGCATCTGTAAAACTATATATTCTGGTCTGTAAAATGTACATAGTAGTAGTGGTCTGTAAAATATACATAGTAGTAGTGGTCTGTAAAATATACATAGTAGTAGTAGTAATTTTAGGTTAACACATCAGAAGCTATGCTCAAAAGTCACTCCTCCAAACTGTGAGAAAACATTACCTGTGAATCCATCCAAGTTATCAATGAGAGCTCCATAATTCATCTGACTATAAATATTTTTGACATGTTTCACCATTTTCAATGTGAGTTTTGTGATTTTATTCAAATAGAGATCACCATAATTTTCAATAGCAATGTCATCAACCTTGTGTAATGGATCACCATCCATGATAGTTGAGCTGTAGTGGAACTCCTTTGAAACATTTGAAGGGCCATTCAGTGCTTTCGTATTTTGTAAAAATTGTTGTATAGGTTCTTTTAAAATTGCCTGAAAAACATTATCAGTGTTCAAAATAAGAGCAAATAATAATACTACGTTGGAGTGTTTTTGAGCATTGCTGCATGTTAAATAGCCTGAAGCAACGCTCAATAATCCCTCCTCCATAGTGATTATTCGCTGATACTTCAAACACTGAACATAATACTCATTGGATAATTCACTTATTATCATTTCATTACTTTATTATGGTGGTTATCAACTTGCTCCACAAACAATAGTTTTATATGGAATTCAATAATTTGTCATTTTTAACCTACAGTTCAAGATAAAATAATGTATTGTTTATTCTGTGTAAAATGATTGATAAAAAGTTTGATATGTATCTTTATTTGTCCTAAAGATAGCCAAATCTGTGGACTAAAAATAAATACCTGAAATCTTCGAACAAATTTATTGAGAGTTCGATGTGATTTTTCAACTGCTTGTTTCATGGCGTAGAAATTAATATCATTCCATTTGGCTATCTTCACATAGTCCTACAAAAAAACATTTATAAATTCATAGACAGTGCCGAAAAAGAAGAAAGTCGAAAGCTTAAGAATCAAACAAGAAGGTGATTCATTGGAATCTCTTGTTGTAAAATATTTGAAAATGTTTGTTTGGGCATACAGGCTTTATAGTGAATAGGGTTATTAGAAGTTTAATCATTTATTAATTAAGACATATTGTTAGAACAAAATAATTAGATACTTAAATCTAAAAGCAGGTAATACCTCCAATTCTTTTTCAATAGGTTTCTTCATGTTGACAATGTATTGTGTACACAACGGTAAAAATTGTTTATAATACATAGAAATGTTCCAAATACTGTGCTGAAGATCTGTAAACATAAACATAAACAATAAATAGAATGAAATAATTTAAACAAAATTGTTTTTAGAAAGTGCAACACAAAAACTGATTCTGAAAGTTTGTGATGTTTTTGGTAAAAGTTTCTTCCCAAATTAATAGCATATCCAATACACAATTTGGCTTTATAAGAAACTGAGATCTTTCAAAAAACTTAAATGCTCTAATACTTAGAATTAAACAACATAAATAAAATGTTGCAGTTTCTTATTTATCTTAAAAACTCCTTTTATTCTCTTTTCTGGATATTAGCCTTTACGTAAATATTGGACAGTCTTAGGCTAAATAATATTCATTGTGTGACAGAGTAGTAGTAGCAGTAGGCTGCAGTCAGAGGCAATCTGAAGGCTCGTCTTTTTTTAGCTCTACTTGAGTTGGGGAGATAGTCACTCTATATATACAGGCGTCACTGTATTGATAATGGATAGAAGGCTGTATAGGTAACTGAACCTGGACAACTCTGATGTTGTAATGTTTCATACATACTATGGCACTATTCAATTTGAATAGCATGAAGTTAGGATTATAATGAATCAAGTACCTTTACAAATATCGTTTTTCTTCAGATGTGTTAAGATTATATCAACCAATTCAATTCTAGATTCAAATTCACCAGTGGTTGAATTTTCAAAGAAATATTTCAATGATGCTATAAATGATTCTAAAAAGATAAATAAAAGAAGTCACCTGCAAAACTTTGTTAAGATTATCACCAGAAATGTATTCACTCATAATCTGCTACCAGTAGCTGGATTTTTAGGTGGGGGTTGACCCATTTGGGGGGTATTTTTGTTGTTACATTATGAGTTTCAGTTAATACCCAAAAGAAAAATCTAATTCGTTACCAATTTCCATAAACTTTAAGGAAATATACATAAAAAAAAATTAAATCACTTACTGTAAAAAAATAATAATATTGAAAAAATTTAAGAGTCAAGAGATCTTTTGTATTTAGGGGGTTCGCCATAAAGGATTTTAGATTGGGTTTGCAATTTTTGAGTTTTAGGTGGAGGTTGACCTATATAGGGGGGGTGGGGGGTTAATGTTTCAGGGGGGGGTAATGTTTCAGGGGGGGAGTTAGAGGGGTATTGCACACTATGGAAATCAAATTATCTATCACTGAACGCTAATCTGAATGCTCTATAAAATGGTCATTCAGCATAGTATAACGTTCTATGTACCATTCAGCAAAAACAAATTACTATGGTTTATCAACCTTGGAATTAACCAATTAATATCTTTAATATGAAATCAGAATTTTATTAGCAAATGCTGATACAAAACTAGTTTTAAACATAGTCTTATATAAATAAAGTTATTAGATATTCAGTCTACAGCACACCTATGAATGTTGTTTCAAAATGACATACAAATATAATTCATTTACCATTATCCACTTCTAATTTCTCTCCCTTCTTTTTTCTTAAGTTTTCAATTAAATTGTAAAAGTGAAAAAACCATTTGGAAACACCATGGCAGTACTTCTCTTCAGCTCTTCCAAGTAGTAGAGGCCATGATCTAGAACAAAATTAAAGGATTATATAGTATGCCAGGCGTAAAATAATGGTAATAGGACAGCGTGGGTCAACTGCTGTTAAAGAACACAGATTAATTGTTAAATTAATTGTTAAAATTCAATTTACAACAAGTTTGAAGAATTAAAATTGACCTGATTGTGATAAAATATTTATGTTTTTTTATTTTTGGAATGAAATTTGCATGAAATAAAAAAAAACTTTTAGATGTGTTAAGATATTTTTAATTCATACAACAAACAGAACAAATTGTGAATTGGGAGTGGTATCAGGTTATTAAGCTAAAGTGATTAGCTCATCTCACACAAAGCTAAAAACTGTACTTGAAAACACTCCACCATAGGTGATGGCTGACAGTTATTTTGAGGCTTGGGGAGCACCTATACATTATTTTTCAATAACAAGACTTTTGGTGAAAATATGTTATGTTAACTTCACACTTCAAAATAGCACCCCTGATAAAATAGAACATACTTCAATTCAATCTTTCTCCATTCAATTACTTGTGTTGTCAATTGTTCCAGATGTTTTCTTAATGACACATGTGATCCAGCATACATTTCCCAGTTCTAAGTTTGTACACAATTAATACAACATACAAGTTCCAGTTCTAAGTTTGCACACAATTAATACAACATAAAAGTTTCAGTTCTAAGTTTGTACACAATTAATACAACATGCAAGTTTCAGTTTTAAGTTTGTACATAATTAATACAACATAAAAGTTCCAGTTCTAAGTTTGTACACAATTAATACAACATACAAGTTTCAGTTCTAAGTTTGTACACAATTAATACAACATGCAAGTTTCAGTTCTAAGTTTGTACACAATCAATACAACATACAAGTTTCAGTTTTAAGTTTGTACACAATTAATACAACATACAAGTTTCAGTTTTAAGTTTGTACACAATTAATACAACATGCAAGTTTCAGTTCTAAGTTTGTACACAATTAATACAACATAAGTTTCAGTTTTAGATTTGCACACAATTAATAGTACTAGGCTTTTTGAAAAGATAAATATTTTCTTATAGGGTAAAATATCCTGATATCCTGATATCTATAAACATTTGGGATACTGTGATGAAGAATTCATTGTCATGGATTATAATGATTTCATACTTCTTGTTAATAAGTAATAATAAGTAATGATAAGTCAATATTAATATGTTTTACCTGTGCTTGTTTCAGGAGAAATTCAAATCCTGTGACAAACTTCATCAGTGGACTATACACGGAGAAGGATAATATTCTCAAAATAATCTTTTCAATCTATAATGTTAAAGTTAATACTAAATCATAGACAGCCATTTGCAAATTTTAATCTTTACAATAGAGTGTGATGAGGCCACTCATTCGCACTAGATATGCTTGAATATTGATCTGCTTCAAAGCACAAGGATTATTAACAGTGGTCAAAATAAGAGGAAATAATCACTATGGAGGAGAGATTTTTATCATAGCTTCAGGCCCAAAGTTATAATCTAAAATCACTCCTCCACAGTGATGATTTCCCCTTTTTTTGAAAGAAAGTAAAAAAATCAAATCAACGTTAATTAGATGTCTTAGACTTGGAACTTACTTGAATAAGAGCAGGATGCTCTTCAAACTGCTTAAGTAACTGTTGAATATATTGATGTACATCATTTAATATATCTTTAGCATGAAGTGCTTGTTTTGTGTTGGGGTCAAGGTAAATGTTAAATGTTGATATATCTATTGCAGATTCGTTCGACAAGTCATTTATAATCTGTGAAATCATAAGGAGGACTGCAGGAGCATTCTTTTCATAATCAAGACCTAATAAAAGAAATAGTGTCCATTACATTCAAGATGTTAAAGAATTCAATTTACAGTATATTACAATATAGAACCTGATAGATCAAACTTGACAGAGCACTAATCCATTGTAGAAATAATTTTGGTTTAAGTTAAACTTTAATTAAAACCATCATGATGTAGCCTGTAGAGCTGAGCAACAACATTCATGTTTGGAGTAAGACTGTGCTTTGCTACAAATTTAATCTAATATTCAATCATCTTTTCGCTTTCATGATGGGAGATTTATTTCTCTGATTTGTTTCAGCAAAATGACAGAATGGATAAAAAGTAAGATTGTTCCTGTAAAGATCGATTTTCATTAAGTTGAAGCCTGTGAAAGCTGAAAGAAGACGTTCCATTGGTAGAAATTATTCCCTGCGTAGATAAAATAACTCTTCACGAGTGTGAGCATAGTTTCATGCTACATAATTTGAAGATATGATAAATTACTATTCAGCCAATACTAACATGTATGAACCTCTGGTAGCTTCAATAATGGTAACGCTTGTTGTAAAGCAGTCATCATGATTGTATGGCACAAGCTGATTTCAATTTCTACCGATGGAATGTCTTTTTTTGGCTTTTGCACAGAATTTCCTGCCTAATGGAATTCATCCTTAAAATGAGATTTCAAATTTTATCTCTAGAAGAACTTATGGTAGCCAGAATGATTAATCACAGATTTCAGCCAGTAGGTATACAAATATGATGACACCACACTGTTTAACAGACCAAAAGGTTTACGATGACACCACATTGGTTAACAGACCAAAAGGTTTACGATGACACCACATTGTTTACCAGACCAAAAGGTGTTAACTATTAGTATTTAGTCCATAAAAAAAGATCCAAATCTCTAATTATTCCCTGCATAGATAAAATAACTCTTCACGAGTGCGAGCATAGCTTCATGCTACATAATTTAAAGTTATGATAAATTACTATTCTGCCAATACTTACATGTATGAACCTCTGGTAGCTTCAATAATGGTAACGCTTGTTGTAAAGCAGTCATCATGATTGTTTGGCACAAGGAATCAGTGCTTTTCTTTTCTAAATATATATCCCTTACGACATTATAAAAGAACTCTTCATTAAGGCTTTCTGTTGCTTTAACTTCACTTATACTGGAATCTGTTGAAATAATATTCGGTTGGTCATTAAGGACATCGTTAGGAACCAAATCTTCAAAATCATTATCAAAGGATGGAAATAACCTCCTTTGTGATTCTAATGCTTCTTCTTCATCCGTTTTCGTTTCACAATGTGTTTGAGTACGGAACTTGTACATTGCATCAGCATTCTCTTGTGCTTCAATTTCTTCTTGCTTTTTATTGCACCATAAGAAATATGCTTGATCTAACAACTTTGTTAACATTTTATAAAATTCTGTTCTATTTTTTGTAAACATGAAAGATTCTTCCATTTGGAAGTATTTCGTTATGTTCAGCAATGCTAAACTCAAGGTGTTAGATTGGATGTCTTTAAGGAAAGCTTCTTTTTCTTGTGACAGGTGGTTTATAGTATTTAGGAAATTCACATTGCAAAACTGCACAACAGTTTCCATTGGCATTTGAAATGATATCTGACATAACTGATTAAAGACAGTCGAGGGAAAACAGCGAATAGAAGATTGTTTAGCAAACTTCATCTGACTGATATTTTGCTTGAGACATTCAAGCAGCAGTGATAAACCATTTTGCGCTTTTTGTAAAGCAACACATGATCCAAGTGTAATATCTTTATACATCGGATATGAGACATTTACTTTCTTTATAAACTGGTTAACAGAGTTAAACCACAACACTCCTTTCTGATATAAGTTGAGTATACTTTTGAGATTTTTTCGAACATTACTCAATAATGCCAACTTCAAATCTCTGATGAGGTTTAAAATATTGGATAGCTTTCCAACTGATTCAATAAAATGATGGAAATCTTGATACAATGCGTTGTACTATAAAAAATAAAGAATAATGTTAATAAAAGTAACATAAAAGTAACTTTCAAAGCATGTACAAAAATCCTCTAAAGACCTTTCTGTAATTCAAGAGTCATTACAATATTTTTTTCAAAGACTTTTTGCTATAACTTTAGAATGACAATCTCTTGCTCTTTAAAAAAATCCTGAGTGTTGCGGAGGAGAGATTTTCAGTTGGATGAAATTATTCTGAAAAATCTCTCCTCCAAGTGATGACTGGCAGTTGTTGTAACCCCTGTGAGTGTCATACATGAATAACTCACTTGGCAATGATGTGGAAAATAATAATTTGAATACACAAACTTTTATATGGAAAAGTATCCATTTCCTGTATCTAAAATATTATCCCGCACTGTCTGCCCATGACCTGCTTAAACCAGTGCAAAGGTTCAAGTTTTTTCTTCTTTAGAAATTCTAACCTGTGTTTGGGTTGGTCGTGCAGCCTGCTCAATTTGTATGGTTTCAATTTCATTCAACAATATACTTCTTTGCTCAAGAAGAATATAAATTCGTTCTTTATTTGATGTGAAATGAGTAACAGAAACTTCTTTACAATTAAAATCAGGCACATCCAAACCACACCATATGTATTCAGCTTCATATCTTACTTTTAGTTCAGTGTTCACCTGATTCATCTAAAACACAAAATAAAATTATCAATAGCAGCATGATTGAAACATAAATATTATCATATTTTGCATAAACATACAGTCGTAGGAAATATTTATACAAAGTTTGTTCACAGGAAAGAAATTGGATAAAAAAAATGCTATTAACAGACAAAGTTGACTTTTGATATTTTCTATTCTCTAAAGCAGATGGGCATAAGTAGTTGATTACCTGTTGTTTTAAACATTCTAACCTCTTGGTCACTTCTTCTACTGGGTCATACTTCAAGTATGGGTAAGAAACTTCAAAGAGAAGCAATCCTGATAAACAGGTGAATACGCCGACTCTTAATGTGTTCATGTGATGATTGTCTGATGGATCTAAAGAATTCTCAACATTAGAACAAATAATCACTAAGAAGAAGTGACTTTTTGAGCACAGCTTCAGGTTACATAAAGTTATATTAAACTACTCCTCCACAGTGATTATTTGCTCTTATTTACAATTATTATTGTGTTTCTTAATAATATTGATTGGTTATCATGAGATTAAACGCAATTCAAACACATTATGTCTTAAAAACATTTTCAAAAAAAAATGTGCATTATGCATACAAACTAAAAGAGGGTGAATGAAAAATTCCAAAAAATCCAGCAGGAGTTGTTTTAGTCGTTAGGAGCGTTTTTTAACCACCATGGAAGGCATGGCTGTAGGGGTGTTTTTAGCTATTATGGATGATATTACAAAAGAAGTGAAGATGGTGTGATAGTAGCGCTTTTAACAACTATGAATGGAGTGGCTTTAGGAGTATATTTAACCATTATGACTGGCATTACAGCAGAAGTATTCTTATTAAAGCAGATAGGGGTGTGGTTGGAGTATTTAAAACCACTCTGGATCGGGAAGCAGTAGGTAACACTTTTAGTAGAAACTAGAAGACTTTACTCTACAGTACAGTTATTTCATTCATTTTGATTTGGGTATGGAAGAACAATAACTTACTGTTTACAAATTCTTGATGGTATTTAAGCAATATAGAAAGTATTCTAAAAACATTGACAGGAAGTTGTTTTGAATAACTTTTCCACATTTCAAGAATTGAAAATATATTGTCACTATTTGGTTTTACATCAATGACTGGAAGTTTGAACACAGAACTCAATGCTTCAATGACAAGAACAATATCTTGGTAGCAGTTTGATAACAGCTGATGACTAAAAGATTTTAAAACATGATTATATAAAAAAATAAAAATGTAATCGCAGATACAAGTACAAAGACATTTACAGTAATCAAAATAAGAGTAAAAAAATCACTGCGGAGGAGCAATTTTTTTTAGCATAGCTTCAGATTTTGTAGCCTGATGCTATGCTCAAAAATCACTCCTTTACAGTGCCTTTTGCTCATTATTTTGACCTCTGATGTAATTATTATATGTTACAGTAATATTAACAAAAAGTATGAAATGTTTGCAATGTTTGCTTTCTGAAATGGCACCATCCATGGGAACCAGAGACACCATAATGACAACCGTTATAGTATGTAATGCATTTGTACATTTATATAATACAACCTACTTTCTTATTTTTCTTGCAGAAATGATCTTATTCATATTAGACCATAAAACTGAATGTACAGTTTGCAAAGTATGCTTTGTATCTGCTAAATCAACAAGTGAAACTTCTAACTCTAATCGGTCATTCTTTGATTGTTTTATCAACTTTTGTAGCAGTGACAAAATTGGAGCACAGTATGGCATGTGCACTTGCTTCATCTAAAATATAGTAACATCAAAAGTTAGAGAGAACTAGCTCTCTTTTTCTCAGTATAAAATATACAATTATGTGCCAAAATTATGAAAAGGATGATATGAAATCCAGAAAATTGTGTATCAAAAAATACTGCTTCATTTTTCATTGGGAGATTCATGTAATTGAGAAAAAACAAAACTCTAAGTCCACATGATTTAACTTTGTAGGTTTAACAAGATAAAATATAGGATAATCTGTACATACCTGGTCATTAGTAGCATTATCAAGAAAAATGGACGACATATTTTCAAATGTAGATGCGTATACATCAAATTGAATATGAGGTAACAATGTTTTGCTGGATAAACCATCCTATAAAAGAGTTGAGAAAAAGTGTTTATAAAGATAATGAGTAAGACATAAGTGTTATGTCAATGAACTTGCAATGGATTGGTTTCTTCGGTAAGAAGAGATCAATCTATTGCAAGATCATTGATTATACTCTAAAATTTCTTGAAAGTGGTAATTGATATATATTTCATAATAGGATCTGCCATTGATAACAGGTTCTACCATTATTATCAAAATGTTTCTAAAGTATCTAAATAAAAAGGTGGGCTTTCAATTCGTAGCAACTATTGGAGCACATTTTGTTTTTGTGAAAAATAACTTGTGAGTTACAAACAGAGTGCCACAGCCATCCATAAGAATAGTAACATAAAAACTTAAAACATAAATAAAAAATAATACAAAAAGAGAAAATACTACTAACTTTGACCATATCCAACAGAGCAAGCTGACTGGCATTTGAAACATTCATCAAGCTTCCATAACTTAACAATGCGTCTAAACTTTTGTTGTCTCCATGGAACAACATACCATAGGAAGACATACTGAATAAACTTTTGTATGATACTAAACTGTATGATGATACCAGTTTTGTAGCGACTTCATGTTCTATTTCATGAACACGATCTCTTAAGTTATTTACTGTAAAAGAAAAGAAAATTTATGATTATACATCAAACTAAAATATACATTTCTTGTCTGAGATTTAATTCAAAACAACAACACATTACTAGTTATTCTTTCACACAACACACTCAACTCAATTCTGGATATCAATGCTGGTATCCTTGTGATGAATGCAGGTCTACACTTGTCTGCGTCAATGGGTCTTCTTATACATTTCTGTTTAGACTGTATATCTGTCAGTCTACCAGATTCCTTTTACCTTTATAATTTTGCTTACGACAGACATGTTTACTGGCAGTGGAACTCTTAACATACTGATTATTTTATTATTTTAATTTAGTGAACTGAATATGAGTTACAAAGTACTAATTAAAACCAACAACTAAATAAAATCTGAAAACAATTTTCTTTATAATAAGTCGCTCTCTGCAAGTCCACTACTTAAACTATGCCACTAGTTAAAAGTAATTTCTAATATAATTAGGGCCACTATTTGCGAAGTGGACAAAAACATTTCAGTCCAGTCCAAGATACTGACAATTCTTGTTAAACCTCAACATAACCATAAAGTGAGTTCCATAACTGACACACTCGGAACAAAAACGAGTTGGTCCCAAATCGAACTGATTTGGTTGGAAGAAGACTCAATAACTATGATGTATGCAGGGAGTAGGAAGTGCCCTTGTATTGAAAGAGACTCTTTTTAGAGTCTGGATTTGATCCAAACAAAGCTTCTAAAGATTTCTGACAACAGAGTATGCAAATTACTGATGTGTATAATGAATCTTTCAGTAGACAAGATAATTTCATCTAGTGAACATTCATACACTCCAGTAACTGCTCGTAATGATATGATGTCAACATGTTTCATGGTAATTTCTGGTTCACTTTCAAAACTGAGGTTGAAACCTACTTAAAATCACTCCTTCACTGGTGAGAATAAATGAAACATACAGCTTCAAATGCAGTGAGAATACTATGAAAATAAGGACTAAAAAAGGGAGGAAACTTAAATGCAGGATTATGGTTAATTTTTTGGTTTTATTGAATCATCCTGCTATATACTCTTTAACAGGAGAAATATTTCCATATTTGAATCCAGTATGACCAAGTGCAGGTAGAATTAAGGGCAAAATGATCACCGATAGATTTTTGAGCAAAACGTAGCTGTGATTATTTACTCTTATTTCAACCACTGAAATAAAAACTAATAATAATCTTATGAAAACATTCTCCTATTCATTATGTTCACAAAAAGGTGCAAAAACATTGTAAAGATCATTGATAGAAACATGAATGGAAACTAACCTTTTATAAACAATTCCTGACTAGAAGACAAACTCATCCAAACTTCTTTAATAGTCATGGTAACTTCATCTTTAATGATATCGCAATTTAAACAAAGTTTATTAATTTCATACATTGCAGAAAGTTTTTCCTAAAATAGTAGCACAAATATATAAACAGAATCAGCAGAAGTTTGGTCATCTCGAAATAAGAAAGATGACAAGATGACAAAACTCTAAATATTACACTTCCTAGTAGTTATCATAAGTATTTAAAGTATAATTTTGTCATGACTTGTGTAACTTGGATTCAGATTACCTATTGTATCATATGGCTAGGGTGACCTTTTTGGATCTTACTAGATATTTTTTGAGTTGTAACGAGACCAAAAAAATCCTCTTAACCCTACTATTATGCTGGGGGGATTCCTCCCCCCCCCCCTACCATATTTTTTTAAATAACTTCTGAACCGCTACAGCCATGCTGAAACTTACCTAGTTTTAGTATAAATCTATTTCACACATACTGACCGAATTTGTCAAAACCCCAGTAGATCAAAGATATGGGTCATAACCTGAAACCACCCGGAAAGCAGAAAGTATGTGAAAGAACATGAACATACCTATGTAAAACTGCAAACAGAATGAAAAAAGCTCTTGTAGAACTCTTTAATAAAAATTCCAAGATAGTACGGTTTTTAAAGAAAATGAGCCATTTAAAATTAATTGTGATGATGTCATCAGAAAAATGCGAAAAATATTTGGTTTCACCTTGTTCTTTTTATAATAGACTATAAGTCTGCAAAGTTTTATCTCAATCCAATTAATCGTCCAAAAGTCATGGAGGGGAATCCCCCCTCGCCACCTTTAGCTTTGAGGTATATATTGAGTTAACATGTAAATTTGTAAATACTTAATGAAATATGCTCTCTTATTATATCTATCACATCTAAACTAAACATGACTATGCTTCTTTTTTTTCATAAGAAACTCAAGTTTCCTATTTGCTTCTTAATAGGAGCCAATACAACTGCTAAAAATATAAAAACCAAAGATACAAAATAAAACAGTTCAGTTAACGGGAATTGATCTACATTTAGTTGCAAATTTTAGTTCTGTGTTTCTTATTTTTTTATCTAAATTTAATACTGTTTCTTATAAAAAATGTGTATTATGGCAGGTTAACTACAATGGACAAAGAGATGTAACTAGTTTCACTTACTAGCATCACAAATTGCTCTTCATAAGCAAAAGCTTTAGGTCTACCCATGAAATTGATCACCCCATTCATAGCATTACTTAATTCATCATTTCCAAGTAATATATTTAATTGATCCTTGATTAAAATAATTTCATCTGATAGGTCACTAAATAAATGAGTAAAATAGCTTACCAATTATCTTGTTTAACTACGTATCTGAGTGGGCGCTCTTACACTAATTAATAAGGTAATGAGTATAACAGCCTGTTGCAGATATCATACCAAGATGGTTGAAAAAATGCTTTCTGATTGACAAAAATGGTTTGATTCCCCTGTTCAGTCAATTTAGTTGAAAAATTAATCCAGCTTCAATAAACAAACTATTTATGAAGTGAAAATAAAATATAAATCAAAAATATAAAAGAAATCATTTTAACAACAACAATCAAAGAAATTAGTTCACCAAACTGAGCACCTAGCACGAGGAAAATATTTTTAAAAAATTCATTATTATAAGATTAAGATAAATAATTATAAAATACAACCTTATAAAATTAAAAGTTTAGAAAAGTATTAAAATAAATGATAAGTAACTATAGATTCATGCATACTATAGTCTAGTATAGTAGAGGTTAAACACATAGGCTATAATGCATGTGTTGCATGCATAAGCTATATACATAGACAAAACCTTAAGCTATACATGTTTTTTGTGTTTTAAAGAAACGATATCATTGTTTCTATCACCTGTTACAATTGAAAAATAAAAACACTAAACAATAGAACAATGAAATGGAAGAATACCTCTTTCCTTTATTAAATAAAATACTTCCTTTACATTATTTAACATTATGATTTTGATAATAAAAGATATTTATTGAACTGAATATACAATTTGGGTCTTTTTCCCCCAATAGTAGGACCCGGAGTGGATAAATAATTCCGAAATGTTGCCTCCAATGTTGGTACCAAATTTTAAATTGGTACCACATCATGAAAATGGTCTAATAAGAAAAGCGGACTGACTGGTGTTGCTGCCCTCACACAAAATGATAGCAATCAAATTTTCTTTAGTGGTCTAAAACAATCCAAAGAGCAAACCGGGTATAGCATGATATTTTTTAATTAATGTTAACAGCTTTAATAGAAATCCGGGAGAATGTTTGTAAGTGCAGAGCAAGCGATAACTTTAGTACACGTGACAACAATAACAGTTCCTTTTTATTTGTGCATTGTCATTTATTTATCTGCTTCCATTACAGTATAGTGTTGACTGTAAATTTAGATCCACTTACCTTTTTTCAAAAGTAATGAAGAACCTTTCACTCAGCCATTTCCAATGAAGAGCTAAGTTACTAAGTGAAAACGACGCAACTGACATTGATATTTGTGGTAATTCTTCCTTACAAAACCAAACAAATTTGTGGAACCACAAGAAAGATGATTCAAGCTACAAAGTAAAAATTATAGCTTATGTCAAAACAATAATTTTTCTAAAAATAAAACTGCATAGAAGTGTGTCAACAAGTCTGTGATCGTACGAAGAACCTATTGCTAGCAATATCATTGACTCAGTATCAATACGAAGAACGTATTAATAGCAATATCATTGACTCAGTATCAATAATTTTGGAGATCTAATTTGATCTTGTAACTGAGAATTAATTGTAACACATTATTGTTACCTGTGCAAACATTGCCACTTGCGAAAAGTTAGTCTCTTGGATCCAAGTATTATTAACATGTTCTGTTATCAGTACAGTGAGTTTAAAGATAAACATCAATGATTTATGATCTAAACTTATTGAAGACATTTTACCTAAAGATAAAGTAAAAAGGATAGCTAGTTAAATGGGAGTTTCAAACTGGTGGATACAAGACAGACATTAGTGAGGGATACGCTGAATAAATAAGAGAGATCTAGGAAAAAAAACCTTTCTAAAGATGGAAAAAAGCATATTCCAGGATAACTTGTGAATGACACATAAGACTCTACTATCTTATTCTTTGTAAATCCTGCCATTTTTCGCTACCCACATTTTTATGTTCTCCAAATTTCACACTTAGTACCTCTATTTTGGCATTATTTTTTACCAATATGACATCATTTTACTGTTATTTGGCAAAAAAAACATTTTAAGACGGGGGTAATATTATTCTGACCTTTTTGACATTTTAATTGTATTTATTTTTAAATAAACTTTTGCTGAACTGGTTGAATTACCATTGGGCCAAAAATAAGCCCAATAACTGCAAAAAAAACCCAAAAAGACGGGGGCCGCATCCTTGTGTTTAAATCAGGGACGACGTGTTATACGTGGTTAGATTGCCAATCTTGTATACTTAAAGATTACATCGTAGTCTATGGCAATATTTCCATTTCCAGGGCTTAATATTACAATTCACTCAAATTTCTTACCCCCGGTTTTTATGATTTAACAATAAATATGGTTCCACATTTCAGAGATTATGTGATATCCAAGATAACATATGTAACACATGTTTGCAACTCAAAAAATAACATACGGATGATAAGGGGCACAAAATAGCATCGCCAGCATCAGGCTTTGAATTGCGTCTTGGTTTAAGAAGTAGTGGCTCAGTGGTTAAGCAGTGGAGCTTATGATCGGGAGGTGTCCAGTTAAAAACCACCCTTGAACATTTCAAGCCACGTCCCTGGTGGTACTGCTGCTTACCTCTTCCCCTATATAGTGGTTGTGGCCTATATAGAGGTCAATAGGGTAGGCTAAGGGTTGTGTCATCCATCATTGTGAAGGATTAAGATCTGGAGAGGATAAAAAAAGTGCCCCCTCTCCTAGTAGTTTTTAGACTAGAAGCATGCATACCTTCAGTAAATGATTTTGAAATAGACATAATTGACTTTTTGTTTGAATCATCAGTGACATAACCAAAACCATATAAAGCTTGAATTAATTTGAAATAAAATCTAGGCGGAATAAGAGTTATGATCCTGAAATGAACTGTCAAAGAATACAACTCAACGATGTTAAGGCGCATTTTTGGCAGCAAATTGTACTGTTTTTTAATGTCAAAATTCTTTAGGATACCTTCATCTTTGCTTCTTGTGAGTTTTACTTTCCTAATGTAACATTTTAAGAGGAATTTAAATATGAAAAAAGTTTGGCCAAAAATGATGTCATTGCTTACGGAATGTGACGTCATAGGCTAAAAACCAATAAAAATCCAGAAAACCAACCGGGACTCGATGGGTGTTTTATCTGTCAAACATTTAAACTTTAAATTAGAAGGTTTATCATTTTCAGCCGTCGGATACGTCAAAATAAACTTCTAATTGTGCTAATTCAGCACAATTTGCACATTTGTATAGATGATGATGATGATGATGATAATGATGCTTTTGCAGACGTTTAAATTTTTGACAGATAACACCCATCGAGCCCCGATTGGTTTTCTGGATTTTTATCTCAAGAATCGAAAATGTTATCCTAAAGAATTTTGACATTAAAAAACGGTACATTTTGCTGCCAAAAATGCACCTTAACATCGTTGAGAACATAAAAAATACCTAAAACATGCACATAACTGACTACATGGCAATATGATTCATTTTTTGGTTGATACAGGCCCCTCACCCAATCAACAAAATTTAAATATAACCTAGAATGCTGACACCACATTTCGAAATGGTAAAAAGTGGTAACATTTCATTGGTAAATAGAGGGGTATTTAATATTTAATACATTTTTGAAGAATTCTTTGGGGAAGAGGACATAGAGCAGAGGCATTTATTAAAAGTTTGTTCAAACCATGAAATAACTTCTGGACATCATCTGTAGGAGGGTTTTTTAAGCTAAAACTATACTGAAACACTCCTCCACAGATGATGTCCGACATACATACAAAATACATACCTACTAACGGTTTCATGACAGAATTCCATCTGAAATAAAAAAAAGTTACTCTAACAGTAAATCAAAATTTGAAATCCGAAACCAAATTACTTTAGATATTCCCTCCCTTTGACAAACTCCAAAATTAATGAAACTCCGACATGAATGAAACTCCGACATGAATGAAACTATTTCTAGAAATGAGCTAGTTTTTTATAAAAAGTTGCTAATTCTTTATTATATTGATGATGAAATTTCCTTTCGCTTAAGTGTGTCCACTATGATCTTTGTGGATATGGTATACATCAATACAAACTCAATACACGCTTTCAACAATTGTCATGGAATAGACATGTGCGAGTGTACAATGCCAGTGAAAGTTAAACCCTGACCTTCTGCACCGAAATAAGAGTAAAATAACCACTTTGTAGTCTGAGAAATGCTCAAAAATCACTCCTCCACAGTGATTATTTACTCTTATTTCGACCACTGCACTGCACTGACTATTTTTTTTATTGTCTGTATAGTCAACGACAAAACATATTTAAAATTCAGGAGCATAAACTTGATGTTTGTTAACTTACATTGTTCAGCATATGGTTCATGCTCTTATCTAAAATAAGAAAATGAAGTTAATGTGAATATAAAGTTCACTTTAAATTGAAATAAAAACAAATCACTGTGGAGGAGTAATTTGTGAGCATAGATTTACACTTCATAGCCATTTTATTACAATAAAGCCATTATAAAACATTTTTTGTTTCGAAATAGAGATTTTGATTCAATGATTAAAATCTACAGGTAATTAAAATTGAGTTTAAGATCATTATACCTTTCATATTATTATCTAGCTGTTCGTGTGTCAAGTAATTTTTCATTTTCTGAATTAGGTCAGGTAAACACTTCAACTTTATTACTTTTTCAATGAAAGTGAATCGAAAATCAACATTTGAGAATAATGTCCGTTCGATATAAAGTAGAAATGCAGCAATGGAACTACCATTACAATCAGAATGAACAATCTGAAGTGGAATGCTGTCATGTTTGCATACTGATGTATCTAACGAATGTTTATAATCTTCTATTGATGGTATTGCAGAAATGACATCCTGTGCACTATCGATAGGTTCATCAAAAGAAATGGAAGCAATCAGATATTCAAGTTTCTATAACAAATAAATAATAAATAAAAAAGAATTTCCATCAGATATGAATATGTGGCTTTGTCTAATACATACCAATAAACTCTCTACTGTTTTGAACTAATGAATCAGCAAAACCTGACAAACCCCTGGAAAATTGTACTGAATGATAATAAGAATCTTCGTTTAAATATATACCTTTTTGACATCTTCATGTCTCTCACTTCTGCAATAAATTTCATAGCATGCTTCTTTTACAGCTTCATCAGTAGAAACTCCACTTGTAATAAGACTTGCTGTTAATTCTGAAACTTGTAATAGCTTTGAGAGTTTCACTATAAATTAAAATATAACAATCAATAGTTAGTAAAAAATCTCAATTTGCGTAGCTGTTTTATTTCATATTTCCCTTCTCTAATAGCAGTCATCATTGGGTCAAGCATACATGAAGGGATTTATACTCCTGATAGGTCCAACCATGCCAGACAAGTCAAAGGTTAGAAACCAGACAAAAGATAGTCTCAATCGTTGGATGTAAGACGATGGATGGAAGTGACAGAAAACAACAGACTGTTTCTTTGGCTCTTTACTCCAAATGTGCTTGGTGAAAGATCTTAACAGACAATGGCAAGAAGGCACCTCCCTAGTTAGCAGGGAACTATGCTATAAGCAAGAGTTGTGACTACTAATAAAACCATCTCATTATGATAGCAATTAGACCAACTTAATTGCTAATAGGAGTCTTCAATATGGTCCAAAATAATTTTTCAAGATGCTAACAGGAATTCTATGAATTTTAACAAATCCAAATTCCATCCCATCTGTTGTTAACAAAATGAGCACCTGTAGGCCAGGGTAACAGTTCTTGGAAATTAATATCTGCCCTTTTCCACTATAGTGTTAGGACCTATGGAGAGAGGATCCTTTGTGTTGCATCTAACTTTGAAAGACTTTGTTACAAACCATAACCATAAGGCTACCATCAAGTATTAAAATCACAAACATCCCATTATTTGGTCCAACAAATCTAATTCCCCTTGTGAGACATCAGAGGGTTTGCTAAATAGCAAATTCTATGATAAATATTGTGAACGATATATAAACAATATAAACACTCACATGAAGAATTTAATGTTTTAGCATCACTGTGTACTTTTTGAAGGATTTTCATAGATTTTAAGTGAAGCAAATTCTTTGTTTTCATTATAAGTTCGGTGTCAATATGATCTAAAGCTATGTCATCATTCTAAAGAAAAAAAAAGAATCAAAGGTACAGTAATGAAAGTAGCCCACCAAACCGAGTGAAAGTTAAACCTAAGCACATAAATATGTTTTGCATACACACATTATACAGTGTTTATTAAAATGGTAAAGTTTCAGATCAAATAAACAACGTCTTTATCAAGGTAAAATTATATCAAACCACTGTGGAGTAAAGTAGAAAAATTTCATATCATAGACTGAAGCAATGCTTAAAAATCACTCCTCCACAGTGGATATGAATTGCATACATACATTATACATCATAACATTATGTACACACCAAATAAAAATAGAGAATACATCTATTATAAGTATTAGTTGTGCTTTTAAAGTCTTTTGTATATGTATATTATACATATTATGTATCAGGGGCTAATACAGAAAATTATTGGGTAGCTCTTTCCGTCAAATACTTAATTTGCAGGCCCAAATTCAATACTAATCTGGGTAAATATTGATCATTTGATACCTTATCTAGGGACATTTATCTTGTTGTAATGTTATTTTTACTATACCCTATCAAATTGAGGTTTATTTTCTAAGTTTTTCTAAGTTTTAATTTTTGCCCAGACACACCCAATAGCGTTCCTTGCCATCAGAAATAGGCTGTATTAGCCCGTGTGTATATGTATATGCATATTATATATGAATGTACATATGTATATGTATTTATATGCAAATGTATATGTATGTACATACGATATACACATAGACCATAACACTATTATATTATTTGACTATATTGTGTTTTTATTAGTAGTAGAAACCATGTAGTTATTTTTTTATAAAAGTTTATCACTTATATCTAATATATAATCTAAAAGCTTGTCATCATCTGTTATTAAAAATAATAAATAAAGAATAATTAAATAGAAGATTATATATTTTTTTACAACAATACGTTCTTTTATCAAAGAAATCTACCTCTGTTATTTCTAATTAACATTGGGAGTAATTAATAATGTTATTAAAACCAACTAATACTCATGATAGCAATAATGTTTTATGACCCTAAAGTGGATAACATTTGTGTTTATTTCAAAATTAAAGGCCGCGCGGAATCCAAATGAAGACATTCCATTGGCAGAAATTGACATGTGACGTCAATTTTTGCCAATGAAATGTCTTCTTTTGGATTCGGCGCGGAATTTTCCGCTAATGGAAATCCAGCTTTAGGAAGCTTCCCAATATCAAAATGGAGACTTCAATTCTTGAAATTTTAAAAATTATCTCAAAACATTGAGGAGGGAGCTTCCCCAAAGTACAAAATGGCTGCCAAAGTCTCAAAGAAGAATTTCAAAAAATCTTTCAAAAGTTTTCTAAGTCCTAATGTGATTCTAGTCCAATCTTTATAAACAGTGAAAAAATCATAAATTGATCATTTTGGTGAATGGGATCAAAGTCTCATAGAAAAATTATATTTCAAAACATTTTCTAAGTTCAAATATAATTCTGGTCAACAGTGAAAAAAATTCAAAAATATTTAAAAATCATTTTGGAGTATGTGGTCAAAATCTCATAGAAACCAAAAATGTTGATAACATTTTCTAAGAATCTGGTCAAACTTTTATAAACAGAATTTCGATTTTTCAAATCATAAAAAATTAAAAATCTCTTTTTTGCCGATACTTGGTCCCAAAGTGACGGATTTAATCGAAAAAGCTTTACTTCTAATATCTCTAATGTATCTAATATCTTCTAATAATTGGTCAGCGGTCTCGTAATATTGCCTAGAATGCCATAACTAAATTTCAGGAGTACCACGCATTTCAGGCCAATTGGACTAAAAATGCAATTTGGACCCTTTTTGCCCAAAACTCGGGACCGAGTGAACAAGATCAAAAAATCTTGGTGAGCCCTTCTAAAATATCTACATGAATGCTAGTACCAAATTTCAAAATGGTAGCGCTTCGGGAACATAGCAAAGTGATATCAATAGCTCATCCAAAGTTTGTTTGGTGGGTTAAACATCATAAATTAACAATAGCTACAGAGGAAATTTCCTGAATATTGTACCGGTACAACTGCAACATTTATTTTATCTCTAACATTTACCCTAGTAAGGATCCTTTAAAACTTATCTAAATCAGTATACATTTTTTAACTCTATTATTGAATGCAACTTTGTGGAGAAAATCACTTTGAACTATATGGAAAGTTATATGATAATCATTGATAATCATACCTCTGATGGAACATATATCTCTACTCCTCGATTTCTCATTGCACGTGAAATTTCACCAAAGCGTGGATCCATAGACATTATCAATCTAAAAATCAAAACAACATGATGTTAAAATATGGTATAACAATTTTATGGTATATTTGAATCATGTGTACTCTCCTAGTCAGGACATATTTGTGTATTTCCTTAGAATAGACAAATTTTTCAGAACTATAGCACACAGCTGTTCAGTAAGTAGCTTACGGCCACAATTACATTAATGAAAGACAGTATAATACACATACAGTGACCCCTCTGTAATTCGAATGCCCATAACAGAATTTTAGGCACCAAAATTTCCTAAGAAACCCTTGCAGAAAAGTAAACATTTCCTGTGCAGAAAATTTACAAAACTTCACCCGCAAAGCTCCAATTTTCCGATGATTTACAATGATATATCTCACAAATGTAGGAGGAAATTTCACATGAAACCAATAATGAAAGCCTAGGACGTGGTCTGTCTCTGAAAGCTGTGGTTGGTTGTTCTAAGACACCAAAGTGAATGAGGGATTAAATAATTCAAACATGATCTACATAACTTTTAGGTGATAGCAAAATAATTCACCCAAAATTTATTTATTAGGCCAACAAATTGAAAATCTTTAAATAATAACATACCTAAAATTGATGTGTGCTTTGACAGTTGGTATTTCCCCATTAACAACACCTCTCTCATCAACAGTTAAAACACCATTAGGCTCAAGTAAACCATTTAATCTGTCAAGTATGGATGAACTAAAATTTATAAAATACATTGTTTTATCCATGGTGCCTCCTGTCATAATAACATTTATGCGACTGATAGTCACACTTAAACATATTCAGGAAACTAAATATTCAATTATATGTTGTTTAATTTTTCTTATTCTTGGTACACTTCTTATATAATTTCTTGTATGTTGACTTTATTACCAACTAGTCCATCATATGGATACCTCCCTACAACAACAGACAATTTGTATTGGTTCCAACAGTGTCTGACTTTAGAATGTTTCACTAACACACTTTTGATAGTTAGGCATTGGTTATCTGTTTTACTATGACTTCTTACTATAACTTTCTATATAACACTAGACTTTTAGTATATTCATGGCATACCTGCAAAAGTTCACATTTTCGATAAGTAACCAGTTTCCCTTCTTCAAAGCATTCACTAATACTCCATCAACCCATTCAAATTGTCCTTTTCTTCCTTTACTGTGTTCCAATTTTGTTTGAAAATTGTTTAGTAGTTGCTCAACATCTCCTAGAATGATATTGAAACTTTATAACTTATAATAATAATGACAGTTCTATAATAACTACCAATCAGCTGTTAAAATAACTAACTGATCACTGTAAAATAGAGATTTTTTAGCATAGCTTTATGCTACAAAACTGAAGATATGCTCAAATGTCAATCCTCCGCAGTGATAAAAATCGGTCCTTCGCAGAGACTATTTGCTTTTATTTTGACCTACCAATTTTGTCAACTACGTAAAAGCAAGACAAGAAATGAGTAAATAATGGATACAATCTTGCAAATATAATATCATATACTGCACCAGGAAACAATTCTATTGAATCAAGAAATCATGACGAGTACATATATTTACACACAATAAGCCAGATGAAGTATAGTTATTATAATGCTATACTATTATGCATTAAGTTGGACACACTGGCTATGTAAACTGTTGTGTAGTTTTTACTGGAATCACGCTACTTTGGTTATTTTACTGCACCAATACATTTTTATTATCTGTTGTCTATTTCTATTACTTTTGCTTTACACGAAAAAGGCTGAGAATAAGAACACGCTTACAAAACTCACAGTGCCTACATGTTGGCAGAAAGCTCTTATACTATATCGAGATGATAGAACCTGTGAGTTGACGAAACACCCAAGAGAATTAAATTGCTGTTAAAATAGGTCTTTCCTCAAGCAAAAGAACTAGCCTGTCTTCTTAAATACTACACTCATAAAACTGATTCATTTGTCGTTCTCTGCAATATTAGCCCAAAAAAGTATTATAGCTTACTCGTATGAAAATAGGGATGAGATAAATTTTATCTAACAAATTTTCTGAATACTGTAAATGATCACACTGGTATACTCCTTCCCCCCCCCCAAAAAAAACCCCCTTGCATCATCACATGTAATACCAACGTACCATGGGTCTTATATTCAAGATGAAGGTTTTAGATTCATTAACAGGGTTGCCCTATAAATTAGGTGAAATATTTTCCCCCGACAAATTATGCAGATTACCAATGCAGACTACCAATGCTGCACTTTGTGTTAATAGTAAAGGTTTAATCATTTTATGCATTAGCAGAAGAGGTGACAAAGTTAATGCCTCTTACTAATAGTTGAGAAATGTGGTGGCAAAAATAATGTTGTCTCTACTTTTGCAGGCTATCAAAGCTGCATTGTAATAACCAGTATCTAAATAAACTTAAGCATACCAAGTATTTCAGTATTTCGATCCATGCGAATTATAACATCTCTTAACTTGTTGAAATACTTCATGAGATTATCAGTAATATCAGCAGAATGACCAACCACTTTTGCTTCAACATCTAAAAGGGAAAACATAATTAAGGCTCCAGAAATTACAATTCCATTTCCAGAGTTAAATCATAAATCATTCTCTACAAATTTGGCAGTAACTTGAGCAAAATCTGGCATAAGAAAGAGAAAAAAGATTCTTCTGTATAAAAGAACTTTAAAATGCTTTTTTGGGTAAATTCTACATAACAGATTCAGTGTCCAAGTTGACAAACAAAAAGCGATAATTATGATATGATAAGGGGTCATCGCAATAATAAAATTTTAAGGCGACGAGTATTGAAGCGACATTTTTTTCAAATTTGACCAAACTTAGTTTCTTTATATCTGCCAAATGTTGAGATGATCCATAACTTCGTAGAAACATTAAAATATCATTACCTGTTATGTCATTCTGTATACTTGTTTTCATTAAAAGTAGCATTTCGATATCATCATGAAAGTTATAGTCAATACAATGCAGTAAAAGGTCGTCAATAACCAGTATAATTTTGTAATAGATTTCTTTTAATGGTGCTGATAGATCTAACTGAAAAACACACACACATAAAAAACAATTAGCCCAATAAAAGTTATAATACGGTTGAACTGAACATTGTTGATTCAGTACACCTCTCCAAATATACTAATACTGTATCTGTATATAAGGCCTTATGTTTCTTTATCTAGACATTTTAGGTCATAGAACAATATGATCACATGATAATAGGAAAATACACAGGGTGGAGCCACATTGTCATGCAAAATCACATCACAGCATGGCACGTTAAAAAAGAAAGTATTGTCTGGTAGCACCAAACGAACAAAAAGGTGGAATTACAATAGGTAAAACATTTTGCACAAAAGCCAAAAAAAGACATTCTAACCAATGTAATGTCTACTTTTGACTTACTAGCAAAATATTTGGTCTAGTGTAACTCCACCTTTAGTTACTTTTTAAGGGCTAAGGAAATAATTTGTACAAAACGACAAAAGATTAACCTGTTCAAATCCTCCAATAAAATCAGATGTATCCATACCACTGTTCATTGAGAGAACATCAAGTTTGTGACCTGTTAGGTTTGATAACACGTGAACGAGAGCACTTTTCCCACTAGACTCTGATCCAACCTAAATAAATAAAGGTTTTAAAGTAAGTTCAATTTATGATTTTATACATTCTCTTTAATTCTTTCCCAATTTGAAGGAAAATGTGCAATATACAGAAGAAGTATAACTGCTGAAAAGAAAGTAGAAATATCTGAAAGTAAGGGTCACTATTGAAAAGAAATGAGTAAGTGTAACATCACACATCATATTATTTTAACTTCCTGCATTTTGTTTTAAATGTACTTATAAACCTTAAGTTAACACTCAATAAATTATTTTAAAGGCGGTTGTCATCGTCTGTTATTAAAATTAATAACAAATAAAGAATATTGAAATAGAAGATTACATATTCATTAAAACAATTTATTATTTTATTAAAAATCTCTTTCTCTGTTGAATTGTGTATTGTCCTTATATTTTAATTATGAGTAATTAATAATAATGTTATAAATATTTATACTCATGATAGTGATTAAAGGTTTTATGGCCCTAAAGTGAGTGCACATAAATAAACATTAATTTGTATTTCAAAATTTAAAATGGAAGCTTCCTAAAATCAAAAATATCACTTATCATCTCAAAAGATTGAGGAAAAAGACATACAAAATGTCTGCCAAAAAAGGTTCATGGTCAAAGTCTCATAGGAAATTAAAATGTCAAAGTCTCCAATTCTTCCTTATCATTATAGCATGTTATTTGGGTGAATGTGGTCAAATCCTCATAGTTTTCACTTTTGAAAAAATCCCCTTTTCGCCGATACTCGGTCCTGAGTTGACAAAATTGAAAAAAATTAGATTACTAAGACAAGAGTTTAACCAAATAACTATATATACATGTGTGTGTGGCATTATACAGGCTTGGTTTAATTCATTTGTACTTTAACTATTTTAACAGACAGAGGGAGAGACGTGAGGATCCAACATTCACAAGTCTATTTCCCAAATAATAAAAGGAGATGTATACTTACAAGAATGGATAACCACTTCATTTCCAAACATTTCATAACAGATTCCATGTAAGGAAGTTTACATCGTAGAAAATGGTATTCACCATTATTACCTCTTATTCCAGAAGTATTGTGACATCTTTCAAGATGGGAATGACCAATCTAGATGTTTTTAATTTCATACAATTAACATGTTGGTATAATCTATCAATTAAAATAGCTGCAGCATACACGACATATTTTAAAAAAGTAATAAACCATCACAATGCTTGAAATGCGAGCAAAATAATCATTGTTCATGATGATGCTCAAAACTTCCTTATCAACAATGTTACTTTTGCTCAAATTTCAAGCATTGGTGTTACTTGTACTTGTTTTAAGCGCTACATCATTCCTAAATAACTAAATTATTATCCAATACTGCTGCTATTACTGCTATACTTGCTAATCCTGACTGAAGAAATCCTCTAACATACCGTGATATCAGTGGCCTTTATACTAAAAGTACACTGTTGTGTTTTACGTCTTCTAGATACTTCCTCATCATTGAAAACACGTTTGTAAATTTCAACAACCTAAAACAATAAACAGTGGTCGAAATAAGAACAGATAATCACTGTGGGGGAATGCGTTTATTGAGTATGACTTCAGACTACAATGCACTGATAAACTTGCAAAATTTAAACTGGAAAATAATTGTCGCTACAAAGCTAAATTTTGTACTCAAAAAACACCACTCCACATGTGATTTTGGACAGTTTCCAGATTTTCTAAAATATCGCGGTCATATACCCACATAATTCATAATCGAAGTTAAAAGAGAATATAAATGAAACCTTCTGTTTGTCTTCCATCGTTCTTAGACGATCTTGGTAAATCAATCCCATAAAATCTCCAGCATGTGATCCCTAAATGAAAGAATATTAATTGTCCTTTTAAAATTAAGGAGTTGCAATACTTTTTTTTTCTTGAAGCTCCATCAACCTAGGTAATCAAACATTATTTTAAGAAATATTGCTAAATTATCGTTCCCTTGTTTCCACTTATCAGTTCTGTGACCACTTGGAAGAATATTACGGCTGCTTTGCTCTAGGTCAAAGTTTTGTGTGATGTTAATCTCTAATAATAGAATATCTGTTTGGATTTTGCAGCAAATGTTTCACCTAGCGGAATCAACTTTAGGGTGTATTAAGATTTGTTACATTTAACTACCTGGTTATTTTGAAGTAATTCACACCATCTCATCATATCACGGACATTGAACTCCCATGGAGCTCCTTTTCTTGCCCAATTGGCTGCTAATACAACTTCTTTTTGCATCTACAATACGAAAAATTTTAAAGTTCACAAAATGCGTAGTAAACAATGTCAATTCAAATAATTAAATAAAAGAACAACAAGAACTTCTTTTCTTACATTATCATTAAATTCAACCATTTTATTCACATTGTGAATAGTTTGATCAGGAAATGCAGTTTGGATGATCTGACAGAGATCGTCTTTCGTCATGACATCAATATATACCTAATAAGAAAATAAATTGAGTAATATATTTGAACTTGCACAAGAGGGAGTAAATGGGCTTAGATGATTCTTTACACATAGAGAAGGTAAGATCTAGCTTCGAAGAGGTACAAAAGATTTTATTAGTTTAAATGATTTGTAACTTACTTTTGTGAATCTATTAAGAAATGACTTCGGCAAACCCTTCCGTCCTCCACCTTCAAATAATGGATTTTGACATGCAAAAATTTTTGTCTGATCTTTTTTAACTTGAAATGATTTATTCAGTTCAGGGACATAAATCTAAAAAATAAAATATTGTATATTAATCAGGGGTAAAATTGGCTATCGGTCAGCACTGTGGAGGATAATATTTAGGATATTTTACAGCCATATTAGCTGAAGATATGCTGAAAAATCTCTCCTCCACAGTGCTGTATGACAGTTATTTTAATTCCCGATTAATATCATTTAACATTGAAACTGATGAGAGATAACCATTTAACATAATTACTGCTTGAAAAATATGGACTATGTAAAAAAACATAATTCGTGATATAGTTCAAACATTTTTCTTTGCTGATAAACAGCATAATTTTATTGTCTCCCTACTTATGCAAGACAAAAAAGCATGTTATTTAGGTAGAACCTGGGCAAAACACAAAAACAAAAACGATTTTAAAGTTTTCTTCTAATAAAGTATTCATACCTGAGAACAAAATATTCATTCTCAAGAACATACATTAAATTACTAGTCACAAGTTAAGTAAGCCAAGATTTCTTTCACACTGGTCCTTGCATAATAAAGAGTCCACAATTTACAATGCTTTCTTCATTACCACAAATAATTGACTGCCATTAATCCCAAGACAAATGGGTAAGTACTATTCTAACATATTCAGAACGTTTTGCTATGAAAATGGTTTTGAAGTATGCAGGTTCCAAAAAGGCAGCGAGACTTATAGCAATTGTATCTCATTTTAAATAAAATATTAAAACGAAATATTTTGATCTTCAAACTCTTCATAAACACTTCATGTCACCACATCCCACTATACTCGTCTAGTTTGTTCAGAATTTACTGTGTTATTACTAACATACCTGAGACCAGATTATTGAATGATATAAATATATATATATCCACAAATAAATTCCAAATACGAATGAATATTTGAACTCAGGAAAAACTAGTTCTTAGCCTGATCCAGAGACAACTTTTGAATTTCTCACAATAATCTGTTGTTTTTTGTAGCTACTACATTCTCATCAGATTCATTGTAATTTATGCATTATTGATTTATTTGTTTAATTATTTTTGACTCAACTCTTCATTACATCATCATAATTAAATATGAAAGCAAAATAATTATATTTCTGTTGCGTAAAATTACTATAGACGTGTTTTCATGTTAATGAATTCTGACGTCAATGTACATAAGAAGCTTCAGAAGAAAACAGACAAGCTTCAGAAGAAAACAGACTATGTGTAGAAGAACTGAACATAGTCTGTAAAAGAGGCTTTTAGTTCTCCGCGATGAATATTTCTAGGAGTGTATTCAATTTGTTGCTATTTTTCATTATAAAAAAAATAGTATGGCCTAACGTCATAACAAAAATTGTGTTCGTGACAAAGTTCTTGATGTATTGTCTTAAATGTTATAAGGATGGAATACAATGATAAGCATAAATATGATCTGTGTGATAAATGTTAATGAGATTTCGATAAAATAATTATAATATAAAAGTGTAGAACACTTACTTCAGCTCTATGATCAAAACATGCATTCAGACCTTCTAAGACTGACTGTGATGCAAGGTTTAACTAAAAGAAACATAGATAAAGGATACATGACACATATATTTCCAAAGTAAAATCACAACCAGCACAACAAAAAAGCATTGCCTGATGTGCCACTTTGTGTGATTTTGAGACCTGCATAAGATACTGATAATGGAAGTACATAAGCCATTATCTACTTTTCAATTATATACCTCATCAAACACAATCCAATGTCCAGCTTTTAGTGCTTTTAATAAAGGGCCATCACGCCATGCAAATATGCCACCATCAGCACCTTCAACAGGTAGATCAGCACCAAACAGATCAGAAACATCCTATTAAAATAAAGTATCAAGCCTAAGTACAGAACAAATATTGCTACAAGCAATCACTCGCGCTCGCGTAGAGCTGGTATAAAATATGTTAGTGGAAGTTATATGTCACTCGTGTCAAAAAATGTATAAACACAACTTTTAAAACTCTGTTATTTTCTTATTTTTATCCCACCAAAACACTGCTTTTCTAGCCGTACCTTCAGTTTGTCTCATTGAAAAAACATGACATTTATTGTTTTTGTTTATTTTACAGCACAAACTTTAAGTAATGTTGACAACATTGTTTTTTGAATATCAATTGAATGTCAGTCCTAGTTTCTTTTTACATGGAAATTAGCAGATTGTCAACCTCGGTCCCTGAGTCTCTTTCTATGAGAAATATCCACCTTGCTTTTCATCATGGCTGCCATTTGACTAAAGCAACTTGGAAACAACACCTACAACCTTTTTACTGTTATAATAAACTCCCATGAGAGAAACTACAGTTTGTCCAAACTATGTTTGGATATACACCTTCATCAAGTGACAAGAGCGATCATCGAATGGTTTTCTAGCCTGATTGAACATCGGTTCGCAAGCCATTTTTGTCCAGGTCTGATTAGAATCGTCAAAATAGGATGTCAGTTTAGACATTGAAGGTATCACAAAAATTATAATAATTTTGAATAAACACTTCAATTCTGTATAGTCTAATAAGTTAATAAGTCATGTGCGACTATTAAATTATACAATTGATTTAGTCTTCATTCAATTAAATTTAATACAGTAATTTTAAACGTTGGTAAACCTTTTTCTTTTTTTTCTTATAATCCTTCGTGGACAAAAATGAGACCAGTAGTAAAATTGAATAAAATTGAATACCTGTAGGTTCATGTGCTTATGAGGTTATATCTATTTTTAAATAATTTAGATGTAAAAGACTTATACAATTGGATTTCAAGAATGCTAAGAAGATGGTATTGGTAGCGCCAAGACTCAAGACCCAGAACTGCAAAACATTTATCATTTTAAGCTCTACACCATTATGCACAACTCACATCCAGGCAGGCATAATTTTAAATCAATACTTGTCTCAAACATACCGTTTCCTCTGACAAGTTTATTCTTGTGATTGGGTTACCAGACATTCTAGCAACTGCCATAACTAAACTTGTTTTACCAACACCTGGTGAACCTTCTAACAAGATCGGTCTTGTTAATTGCAATCCTCGAAGCAAATGTAATGCATTCTTCAGTGTGGTTTTTGCATTAAGGTTGTATTTTTCATCTTCCAAATAAGACATATTTCCTGAAAACATGAAAATACATGGAACACTTACAAACACACAAACACAACACAAAGTAAAGGGGTCGTCGCGTAGAATCAACCGACATAATAAGCTACCATTTTTATTTTTTAAAAAATTAGTTGTTTTAAATTGCATTGCA
>JAULBZ010000015.1:0-60635 GCA_032360805.1 Neoturris breviconis
GATAATTGAAGTGCTATATACAAACAAGGAGGTCTTTGATATTATCAGGTATACACGCTTTTTTTTAATATAAGCAACGCTATTTTTCCGCTCAGCCTCGGCGTTGCTTAGAACGTGCCTGATTTTAGCCTCAAGTGTTACTTACATTTTGCTTAATACTTTAGACGTAGATGTGATTGACTCTCTCTGCAGCGAAGAGAGAATTGATGCTGTAATTGATATTGCTGTTGAAGTCTTCCTTTTTATGTAAATCAAACGCATGTACTTTGTATTGACTTCTTTGTATTTACTTGTTATAAACTTTACTGTGAAAGTTCAAATCGAGAAAACGCTTTTTCAATTATTTTGCCCTTTCTCCAGCCTGAGGGAGTTGCTTAAGGTTTGCTTAATTTTTAGCAGATTTCAGCCTAGCGTTGCTTATAAAAGTGTTGCTTATAAAAACAAAATTTATATTAGACACTCGCTATACAGCGTTAATGACGGTGTGCCCACTTGGTACGAGTAAGAGCAGTGGTCCATATTGTTGTTCATCAATAGACACATAATGGTCAAACATGCTGAAATAACATACGGAATGTTATTTTGAAGTTCTTACAACGTCGTATAACTTTGAGTGCAGTTTGCCAGCATGGAAGAATTTTAAAATTTATTTCGACTGACTATTAAAATAGCTACTTGTTTATAGAACTTCATGTCTGGAAGGGAAGAGCATGATTTCAAAACAAACTTCGTACTCTTTTGATATAAGCTGAGAATTATGGCTCAGTTTACGTTGATCACCCACTCGGTGTACTTATTTGGGTCACATGTCAGTCGTAAATAATGTGGACCAGATCAGTTCTCATTTACGATGCAGAGAGCAATATGACCAGTTTTGCTTTAACCTTATTTATACTGGGAACATTATGCAACATAACCAGTTTAGAAATTTCATTTTAGGTTCCAGATAACTTTACTCACATTCATCAACATTTGTTGTAGTCTCTTTCGAATAAGAAAAGTTAATTTGTTAGAATTTATTTATGAAAGATTGGTGTCTCTAATTATTATCTTTGTGATTCTTTTTATTCTTTTCAACTGCAATAAATATTATACCTCTAAACTTAAACCAAGATTATCAGAACTATAAAAGAAGAGTGTTAACATATCAGAAGTAATTTTCATTTGGTAAGAGTTAAACGTTTTAAATTGCCACAATATATCATCCAATTAAGCTAACAAGGTTACCTTTTGTACCAGTATCATACTTTATAATGAGATAAAAAATAAATAGGTACCCTAACTGGGTGATTAGTAATCTTAGCAGGGATGTAGAGGGGTTACTTCACATATTTAGATGATGAACATCAATAGAATGTAATAACATACCGTATTCATTACGACTCATAACCACAAATAATTTAATATGAGCGTGGTAAACCACACTGTTACAAGAAATGAGTCCTTATTTTCCTTTATCCGTATTTCGTTAATTGAATTATTTGATAAATTGAAGTCGTAGTCGACCACGTGATATTTCATACCAGTAGACATCACATGCCGTCATTGTTTCAATGGTATTATTTGTCACAAATAGTTTAATGATGTCAAATATGCTGAGTGGGCACATGAAGAAACGCCATCACGACGCCACCATGACGTCCAAAGTTGATACGCCGTGTGCCTGCAGGGAATGCTGGCATCACAAACATAGAGAAAGGTTAACTTTCTATACTAGACTAGATACAGTTGTAACATAGATTACATTTAAACCAGTTAAAAAATTCTTTAATATGCATTTTTCCCTTTTCTCAAGAGCAGAATCGTTTAGGCATTTCGTTTCATTTCTATTTCTTCCATTAGATATACAATGAAGTTGTACGCAGTGTACAAATATTTTGTTCAAAGTCCGCAGTAAAGACAACGTTGTTCTAGCACCTTTACTGTGGATTTTGAACAGGTTTTTGCTTCTGGATAAAGATTATACGTATGAACACGCTTGTCTGATCAACAAAACGCTGTTTATGCTCCCAATAAAGTAAGTTCTATATAATGCTCATTTATAAAGGAAAATAGGGAGGATAAGGAAGGATAAGGAAGCAATCACCCTGCTTCGATTTATCACACATCCGCCGGTTCATCCGGATACTAATATATCCAGCTAATGTGCATCTAAGGATATATTGTGGTTGATTCGTATACCTACTTAACTTTACACGATTCCAATTATGTACTTGCATGATTTCCGAACAGGAACATAACTAGCAAGTTCGTAACCAGGCCTTTAAAATTATTACTGAAAAGATATGCAGATTTGCAATGGTAGCAAAGGTGTAATTATGATGCTACATGACAAATAGTCATATTTACTTCTCGACTCAATAACAAACTTTCAGCTTTATTTAACATTATGAGTTTGTTTTACACACAAAGGTTAGGATTTTATTGTTTTACACACAAGGTAGGATTTTATAGTTTTACACACAAGGTAGGATTTTATAGTTTTACACACAAGGGTAGAATTTTATTGTTTTACACGCAAGGTGTGATTATATTGTTTTACACACAAGGCATGATTATATTGCATTGGGCAAATTCAACAAAAATGAAGCTGCACAAAAGATGGGTGATGTGTGAAGACACCAATCAATTGTAGGGCGGTTTACACAGTACTGTTCGCAGAAGGGCATTGATTCAATATTGTTCACAGTAGGGCGTTGATTCAGTATTATTCACAGGAGCAAGTGCATTTGATACTATTCACAGAAAGGCGTTGATTCAATACTATTCACAGAAAGGTGTTGACTCAGTACTATTCGCGGAAATGCGTTGAGACAGTACAGTACTCAGTACAGAAGGGCGTTGATTCCGTGTTATTCTATGTAAGTTATATTTTTGAGGCATTTCCTGATAGATCGGATTTCAAATGCGTAAGATGATCAGTACATATTTTTTGTCGAAAATATAATTTACGTTTCAAAAAAGCAAATTTTAAATAAAATAAAATTGTGAGGAAATGGTGTTCTATCAATGCGTATGAATCGATTGGTTTCATTGCTAAAAATTGAGTTACTGTTCATTAAAACCCATTCAACTTTTTACATACGAAATTGGCGAAGTTTATAAATAGTGCGAGCGTACTAAACTTTAAGTCAATCATAACAAGTAAAGTATACTTTTAGAGTCTTAATGCTCACATAAGTAAGACTTTCTTAAAAGATGAAAGAGGGCGTGTTAAAACATCTGCCAGAAATTATAGGAATTACACATTGAAATGAATAGACAGTAATAAATCATCCTTAAGTGATCACTGATAGACGTAACTATCGGTTTCTTAACATGATATGATAATTCGTGTTTGACATTTGACTTTCAGAAAAATCAATAAAATCTACTAGTTAGCTATATTGATCCTAAACTTAGTGGTCGAAATGTATAAATATATTTGCAGCATGCGTACAGAAGAAACCAATCAATTGCAAGTTTATTGACATATCACCCTTCTTCGCAGATACTGCAAGAGTTATGTTGATCTCCGGAATTCCTTCTTTTTATGTTGCTTCATAGGATATATAAATCTACACGTTACGATCAACCCTGTACATATCCCATGAATACACATAAATAAATATATCCCAGGGTCACACCATCATCAATTAACGATTTATTAATATCAGAATCTCGATTAATCATTAGTTTAGTACAGTTAGGCCATTATCTTTAAACGTTTTTTTTTAAATATGTTAAAAATTAAGAACATGCTAAGAACATTCATTATAATATGCTTTTTCTCCACATACAGATTTATAAAAAGTATCATTTCCGTCATCAAATTCAGCAACGTCAACAAAACCTGTTGAACCATCCAAAAATATTATGTTGTAGCTACTTTCCAATCTTTTTATTAAATTAAAAAATATCTCCAAACCGGATGTTTTCGTACATCCCTTCAACTTGTCGTCCAACAAGCTCATCATCCTAGCACCGTCCAAACAGCGATATTGTTAAGAACATGGCAAGAACATTTCAAGTCTTAAAAAGGTAGTATTGTTAAGAACATCAAGGTCTATAATCAGGTACGTTACATAATCACAAGAAAGTTCTTATAAAAAAACGTGTACCAGTTAAGCAGATGTCAGCGAAAGTTCTGTTTTAAAAAGACACGGGGAAGAAACCATCTGAGAATTTCGTTTTAAAAATAACTTTTTAGTAAGTTTAAAGAAAATCAAGAGTAACTAAACTGAAGAATGTGAACGTTTGTTAAGAAAACAATCCATCGCAAGATCGTTTAAGATTCTCTTTATTTTTTGAAACGATTCCTAAACAAAGAAAACATATGACGATTTCGCTAGTAGCTAGCTCTGAAAAAACATAAATTTAATATATCTCGTTAAATTTTTAATCAAACGTTTTTAGCACACTGTGTCAAATGCTACACAATGTTTTTGTGTTATACCATGGTCATATCCACCATAATATAACGCACCCTATGAATATTTATTTATAAAATACTATCCACAGGTGGGTGGTACTGCAGTCATCACATGGAAACTTAAACAAAGCGTAAAAGACGAATTCAACCCCGCATATCTCCATATATGGCAATACACAATCCGAATATCTCCATATATGGCAATACACAGTCCTAATATGGAGATATACGGGATTGTATTTGATGATGTTTCAAGCTGTGAAACATATAACGTTCTCCGTTTGTGTTTTAAATAAAACATTCACGATAATAATATGTAAGATGACCTTGTGTTCTGATACGTTATTTTATACCTAAGTATGTTTTCAAAACATAGAGTGATAGAGAAGAAACTCTCACTTGTAAGCTTTGGTTGAAATAAACACATGCGATTGGTTGCTTCTTATCTTTTAACACGTGGTTGTGAGAGTAGTAAGAGTATGGATACCGCTGAATACTCCATATACGGACTGTGTATTGCCATATATGGTGTTAGAAGCTGCCAAAGAAATGGAAATGCTGTTAAAATGATATGTATGACGATGGTGTTAGTAAGGAAATATATAAATTTATTCATATCGAATTGAATCAAGGAGGTTAACGATTGCGTTTTTACGCCCTTTTTTTATGAAACTATATTTCACTTAATTATGCGTAGCCTTTTTCTTTACTAAGTAACTAAAGATTTCATTTTACGAATTCATCTAATGAAAAGACTATATTCAACGTCCAATGTACATTGCTTAACGTATCTTGACCACTTCTGTCGGAAGTGTGAGAACTTCACCCGACGTTTAATCACCGTCAAAAGATATAAAGACAACCTTTCGACGTTCATTAAACCTCCCAAAGAGTTATTCTGTTTGAAGATTTTTTCGTGATTCTCTCTGCAATATTAACAAATACCTATCTCAGTAAAATTAGGGCGATGAAGAAGAATTTATTTTTTAATTATTTATTTTTTATTTAAAGTTGGTTACTACTACTGTAATCGAACAATAAAAACCATTAAAAACTACAATAAACTGGTGAGTAAATAAAAAAGGGGAAAAATGATAAATAAATTAAAAGAAAAAATAATAATTGTATTCGTAATAAGTTACGAGCATGCTTTACAGTAGCAATATATGCGTTCTTTCTCAATGGCAACTTTAAAATTATGTTCTGAAAGCAACCTGAACTTGGAAATCAAAACAATTAGAGCCGAACATAGTGTGAACACGTGGCGTTTTTAGGGTACACACTCTTCTTAGATTGCAGCCAGTGGTCCATTCAGAAAATGTGTTCCAGATATGTACAGATCTATACTTCAAGCAGTAGAATCCTAAGATTTTTAGTGTGGATAGAAGCAGACTTCCTTTTTTGCACACACCTGTAAGTAGCATTAATTAAATTTGCCTGCTTACTACAGAACGTCCATACTAGTAGACTAGCAAGCGTCTCTTTTTAAAAAATAAAGAATTTGTTTCATATGCGCGCTATATAGTCATTCTAAAATATCAGGTTCTGCAAAATAGACAAATTTACGCAAAAACAGATTTTGTGAAGCCTTTTTGCAGACTTCTTTTACAAGAAGATAAAAAGTTAACTGGCTATCAATTGTAACACCAAGTAATTTTAAGAAGATGAGTAATAGCAAAAAAATTAGTAAAAAAGTAATTGTTTTCCTCCAATGGTATAAAACAATATTTTCTTTGCAAGCAAATGTGTTTTAAGATTAACGAACGTATCGAATATCCAGACTAATGTTAACTTATGCAAATATACCTATAATGTAGGCTAATATTGTAATACGAATATAGTCTAGATAAAATAAGCCTCATGCAGGAGTTTCGAGAATTTTCTCACGACTTATCTTAAGCATGACTTAATGTGATGTGTCATGGATACGAGCAATGACCACCTCTGATCATAATGACTGCTCATTTCCCAACTCATTATCATAACTTTGCAAGTCCTCCGTTCTAATAAGTAAAATAAATACCCTGTCATAGACATAATAATAAATGAGAACACACAGGCTATTTTCTTAATACATAACCCTCCTGCAGTTCTATAACGAGAGGTATCAAAAGATGAACTTCATTTCTAACTTGTCAGTAGCTTTAATAACATGACGAACGAATTTATATTTAAGATTCGATAGATAGATATTTAAAGTTATACTTAGATATACCTGGATCCGAGTAATACGATTTATGATCAAGTGACAACTCTTTGGAATTGAAAGTTAAATCGTCGCAGAGATTTCTGTAAGTACCTGATTACAACGTTGAGATGCTATTCGGACTATGAATTGCCATATATAGTAATATACCAGTCCGTGTGCGGACCTATACGAGTCCGTATTAAGTACCCTTCCATGCTGCGTTATTTATAAATATCATGTTTAGAACAAGATTCATGTATTTCTCGAAGTTCCTGGAGTTCAAATTTCCAGGAAATTATTTTAGCTTTCCATATTATTCCAATTTTGTTTGTGTGGTCACGTGTTCATTATTTGTGTGTGAGGTCACGTGTTCACCAATCATGAGGTACTACAGTGAGATTCTCAAGATATAATTTCCGTTCTTTATAAACTTCTAAATGGACATAACAGCAGCACAGAGGACAGAATCCGTGAAATGGACAGAATGTAGAAAAGTTTTAGACAGGACACTGGATGAGAGTTTATTAGAATTTTTGTTCGGCTAATCCTCTTATATATCTTAGTAAAAGATGTCGACTTATTCTAGATTAACTATAAAATTGACAAACATACATTTGATCTTTTTTGAAGATATTATATTCTTATATGTAGTAGCAAACATAGAGATAACTTGAGAATGGTGCAAATAGATGGATTCAAGATTTGCAACCTTTAGTTAGAAGTTGAATAATTTCTTATAACTTAATGACGTAGCAAATCTACAGACAGATTACTCGAAATAATTAATCACTGTGGAGAAGTGTTTTTTTGACCATAGTTTCAAACGACTAATTCTGAAGCTGTGCTACTTCACTGCAGTGATCATTTGTTCTAATTGGTAACGCCTAACATCAACTCAAACATGTTATGATGGCGTTATTATGATGTCGACTGAGGTGTGCTTTCTCTTGAGAAGCTATGGAGATATATTAGTATGGTTATCAGTGGCAATCTGTTTGTTGTTCTGCGATTGAATGGAACATGGGATATGGTATGTTGCTATGTTAATGAATGGAAGATGTTTACTACAACGTGGTATATGGTATTAAAGTAACATGGGACATGTTATGTCATTAGTATCAAGTGTTATATGTTTACCATGACAGTACGTCTCATGTAATTACCCTGGGTATCGAGTGGGTTTTATATTTTTGTCTCCAGGGCTTCTTCTCTCATGACGTCTTAGATTGAATGATGCACAGAAAAGAAGGGAGACAATTATTGACGTTCTCATGAAATAATCTCCTTGTGCGCAAGAAGTCAAAAATAGCTTGGTTCTATATATTAGCTATTGAATTTTGCTATCATCTTAGAAGTAGACTATTAATCCACTTATCACTGTAATTGAGCTTGCTTGTATATAATTGATTCATCCAATTACATTCTATTAGAGATGGAAGTTTTTATTAGCAAGTCCCAAAATCTAATTCACACTCTACAGGGTGCCTTGTTGTGATCTAAATCTACACTATTCTAAGGAAACCTTTCATGTAACAAACTAGCTCCCAATGCATTATGAGAACAAAGTTGAACGTATACATCACCATATTTGGTGATATATAAACTTCAGAGAAACCGACGTAAGGGGGACATGACATGCAGTGTAACTGACTGTCAAGAATTAGCTATCATAAAAATATCATAAGAATACTTATTCCCAATGCATCAACTTCATGTTTACATAAGTTAGGTCAAAAGAAGAACTTTTTTTTTTGAGGCTATTCATCCATGGTGCACTTCTTCTGACATGAGAATTTTAAGACTTTTGAAAAGATGTGTGTAAACTTATGGAGACACGGAATCCGTGAAGGTTCAAATCAAAAAAGTATCGCGCGCGACATTGAAAATATCTATAGAATGTACTACTTTGATGTTATAGTTATATTAAGCCGTATTCTATTTTAGGAGATATTGTTGGGAACATGGTTATGTACTAAGCTCATCCTTTTGCTCCCATTAATCCTGACAAGTATATTTCAAAAGTTATGTCTGTCATCAGAGCAACTTCCTCCCCAGCTCTTTTATCTCTAATCTATCTTAATGTAATTGAAGTTAATAAGTATCCCGGGGTTGAGGTTGCAAAAGTAGACACTTTCTTGTTGATTATAAAATGTCATGATTATGTTGTTGAAGAAAGGACGTGTTCATCTTTTCATAAACTTTCGGGATTACTGAATATATACAACTAAGGTAAACAAGTCATTGTGTTATGAGTCTGTTTCATTGTCCATTTATTTGGCTCACTTACTCTATTAACTCTTTACAGGTACCACCTGGTCAAACGACGTCGAATAAACCTTCTCAATATTGATGTAATGTGTTTTCGGTGTGATTTGACCGTGATGCGCCCACAGGTTTCTGTTTAAAATAGCTTCTTCATTAAAGAAGATAAATCATTTAGTCATAAGAAGGAAATGGACATGACGTGAAATATATTGGAATGTAATCGTTACGATTTCTTCTCTGAATTTTACAAAGATGTTATTTGGATTGAATGAGTAAGGTACACGACGCCGATAAGACGCCGATTGGGCATGTCAAAATGACTTCTTTTCCACATTTAGACGTGTCAAAATGACGTCTTTTCCATGTTGTTTAGACGTCGTGTATGATGAGCACTCATTCGGTATTATCTGAGCATTTTCCTTGTGTGATGTCATAGAATCGTCATACGGACATTCTGACAAAGCTTGACGAAGAACTTTGTTTCTTATCCATGACACTTATTCTCAGAATGTGATATCCACTTGAGTTTTTTTTGTATAACCGTTACTTAGATCGCGGTTTCTCTTTGCTTACTTCAGAGAATATTTTTAGTCTTTGTATGTCTGATATGATGAGCATACATTTCGACTTCATATTATATCCGTCCTTATCACCTATTCAATGTTGCTCAACATACAACTGTGTAAAAATCTAAAATATTATGAATATTTTGTTTCCGTGTTTATGTTGATGTCGTGGTCGGAACAAGAAATCTTAACATATTTTCTACCGTAATATCTTTATGTTATTTTATTTATTTTGGTTTTTAAACGAAAGTAAATACAGTTGATTTACAACAAATACGACTTATATTGTGAGTCGACGGATATGACAGGAAAGAAAAAACCGGCGATGAATTCATTAATATATTTAAATAACGTGATTTATTCGTCGTTGACGCACGTTTCCAGTTTTAACGACAATTTGTTAAAAGAGAAATGTAGATGTATTCTGTTATTGTAACAAATTTGTTAGTTATGTATATACAGGATAGAGTTGTACAACGCCTATTAAGAAATGTACTAGTTTCCTTAAACAGGAGATACTTAAATCATGAAAAAATGTCTCTTTTATATCATAATATATTCACAATAATGAGTGAGCAAGAACTGTTGATACGCCATGGTTGTCGATTAAATGTAAAACGTTCTGGCGTATATTCCAGAATGATTTGACCATGGAAATCTATTTTAAATGTTAGCGTGTCTTGCTTGTGATTATTGGTAGCTAGGTATGGTGGTTTGAAACAGCTATATTGTGGGTATAACTATCTTAGGAGAAGAATGAGGAACTCAAACAGACTAATGTTATTTATCATTTTATTTTTAGAAATAAAAACAAACTTATAATATAATAATACATAGACCAGTTAAAAGAAACCAAAAAACAAGAAAAATGGATTTTGCTAGATTCAACTTATTCGTCACCATATTGTAAGTAATGTTGGTCATTTCTCGTTATTTAATACATTTATTCGTTGTAATATCTTTTCCTAAGAACTTTCTACTCGCTAAAGTCAACATAAAATTTGTACAACGCAGAAAACCCTTCGCCATCTATCCTCCACAACTACACAGTAAGCACAAGGTACCGCACGTCGTCGTTTTACTCTACAAAACCATCAGAAATGGAGGAGGCATTCACTTTTTAAGAAAGGAAACTTTCTGGATTTAATTAAGAAAGTACAGCAATTAACACGGATCTAATCTTTCCTTTCAACGTGACAGAAATTATGGAAACAATTAAGACCATTCTGATCATTGTGAGGCTAAGGGAAGAACGTTAAATGCAAGTATTGAATACGAGTTTTCTGTTTTAGTTATATGCTACTCACATATGTTTTCTCATTCAAACCGATTTTTATTTGTGACGAAAGAAGGGGAATGACAAAAGAACAAGTAAAATTATGTTATGAACAAAGAAAACACATGGCATATGTTATCGATGCAAGAGAAATAGCAAAGAAAGAGTGCGAGAAACAATTCACTGGACAGCGATGGAATTGTACCTTTCCACCAGCTTACCCTGTTGAACCATTGATCAGACCAAACATGGAACTAGGTAAGGCCTTTTATTATCCTGAACAAACTGCACTAAAATGGACCTCTTTGCGCTTGTGTAATACAAACTATCTATAGTATACTACAGTTTTTGGAGTATGTTTTCAATGCCATAAACCAACCGGAAATAATCGCAAAGATAAAATGTTTTTTTATCAAGTAGCTATCTATTTATATCAATATACACCTCAAATATACTTATAGTAGATATCTTTGTAAGTCAAGTACCTACTAATTCATTGACGCTTGTTGTTATATTCGATTGGTGGACTGCTAATAATCATAGTAACAGTGGAGAAGGGTGATATTTCAACGTACATACAATTAATTGGTTTCTTTTATTATATAGAAACAAATGATTATTGAGATCTCTATTTCTCATTTAGCCACAAGAGAAGCAGCATTTGTATATTCTCTGGCAGCAGCATCAATCATGCACACAGTTAGCCGTGCTTGTATGGAGAACAAACTATCCACATATTGTGGTTGCAGTCAAGAAAATAGACCCGAACAATTACCAAAAGCGGATCTATGGGGTGGCTGTGGAGACAATTTACCATATGGATATAGATTTAGCAAAAAATTTGTGGATGCATCTGAAACCTTAGATAATAATGATCTCGGTACATTTCAAAGAGTTTTGATGAATCTACATAATAACGAAGCTGGGCGTTGGGTAAGTGAGACAAGTTTCATTGTGACCATATGCCGGCAGGGTTAATATTAGGATATAGTAAAAATTAGAGAAAGAAAGTATGGAGGTTAATTTTGGCAGCAAGACATAACTAACTTGTCTATAAACTAATAAACACCTACAATGTATAGGGGGTGAGGGTGGGGGATAAAACACCTACAATGTATAGGGGGTGGTAGGGTGGGGGATAAAATAAATTCATTCTTGGTATATATTTACGTTTCACCATTGTTATTTGTTATAAGCTTTCGTAAGATTATCTTTTGTTTTATAGTTATAATGATTCTTTTCTTTATGACGCAAGTCACCAGTGTCAACAAAATGACTCAAAAATATTTTACAAAAGTATTTACATAAATCGGTCTGAGAAAAAACAAGCCGACAAAAAGATTTTAGACAACAAAAATCTGGTGTACAAAAAAAAGAACAAATATTAGTATTACTAAAGTGCGATACTATATTTGTAAGAAAAGAGAAACTTACCTAATAACTGACAGTGGTCGAATTGAGAACGAGCAAACAATTACTGCTACGGAGGAGTGTTTTTAAGTACATCTGCAGCCTAAAAAGTCTTATAAAATCCCTCCTCCACAGTGATTATTTACTCTTATTTTGACCGCTGCATGGTAACCACGTAAAGAGATTATGATAGAATATTTTAGAGTCTGCTAAGTTTTTTTTTTCCGCCAGGACTTTTTCTAAACTTTAATTTATGACATCACTCCAGGGCGTTAGCACTCATGGAACGTTATATATGTAATTTCAACGTGTGACCATATCATTACGTCATCAGTTAAAATTTTTGTTGATGTACATTGGTTGCTTTCATAGTTTACAGGCAAATTTCAAAAACAAATTTGCAAAATTTGATATTTTTTATGATCGCGTGACGTCATGATGATGTCATCAGTACCAAAATTCAACTGCAAAAGTCACATCTTATCATGGCTCTATATTCTTAACCAAATTTTCAGTGGAATAAAACTATCCTGTTTCCGTAATGCCAAACAAATGGTCTGCAAAGTGTATACAGGACATGTAAGCACAAGGGTATGAGAGCACGAGATGGGGAGAAGGGAGAGGACACGTGGAGCATGAGAGCACGGGAAGGGGAGGAGTGAGGGGCACGTGATTTAGCAAGCTTAATATTTTAAGGAAAAGTGTGTAACATAAAGAAAACAGATTTGCCCAATTCGACAGCTAGATAAACTTTGCAAGCCTACCACCATTTAGTCCATAAAGATAACGACTTCTAAAATATCAGATACAAATTTATTTTAACATTTCTTGACAATCAGGGTTATTATAGCTACCCTTAAGTAGTATTGCAGCCAATTTGCCTGACCGAACAGGGATTTTTAAAACAAGAGATTCTTACTCTATCCATCTATTTTTTAAACAAGAGAATCTCTATTCCTACTCCCTCCAGTAGCTATTTTTTGAAACAAGAGAATCTCTATTCTTCCTCTGTCCAGTAGCTACTTTTTAAATATTCAGAGCATAACACTACAGGATGATGATTAAGTAGCTACCTTTAATGAAGTAAATTGTCAACAACAATGGTTTCTAGGTAACAAACAAACCAATCAGTATTGCTGACTATGTATGTCACTATTAAGCCCTTATTTCACAACCTCGTTAATTCGTTTGTATCTTTATTTATAGGCTGTTTTTGAAAAATCTCGCATACAATGTCGTTGCCATGGTGTAACAAAGAATTGCGCCACCAAAATGTGTTATCGTCAACTCGCTCGTTTCAAGGAAGTTGGTAGTAGATTAAACCAACTCCATCAAAGTTCTGTACAAGTTAAACTTATGCAGAAAGGTGAACAAGATGGAAAAGCAAACACCGAGATGAAGTTAGTTGAAATAAATCCAGACTTTAATAAATTTTCATCAAAAGACTTAGTATATATTGACGATTCTCCAAGTTACTGTGATAAAGATACTCGATATAATATTTTTGGTACAAAAGGACGAAAATGTGAGCGAAATACAAACACTTTAAATGATTGCAATGTTCTTTGCTGTGGTAGAGGATACCATACAAGACGAGAAATTATTAAAGAGAAATGTGGATGTAAATTTATTTGGTGTTGTGAAGTAAGGTGTAAAACTTGCGAGAAAGAACAAAATGTTCATTATTGTAAATAAAAGTTCGCGTGATCACGTGATGTGTAATTTATTCACTGTTCGTACAGAAGCAAAATATGATCGAAGAAGAAAAAATAAAAGTGGATGAGATATCGAAATAATCGCATAAAATTTTCGTCATGAAAAAACTGATCAGATGCAAGATCTTAGCAGATCACAACCCAGTGAGCAAAATCTTGTTCAAAGTCCGCAGTAAAGACGCTAGTGCAATGTTGAAAACGATGTAATATTGTTTTTACTGGAGACTTTGAGCAAGTTTTTACACACTGGTAACTGTCAAAAATACTTAAAGAACATTACTTACTGCACTGCAAACAATATACACTGGAACAAACGTCGCATGACGATTATGAAATTTCTGAAAAGAGACGCTTGCACGCACTGGATTATCACATGTTTTACAGGATAAAACATCATGTTTTACAGGATAAAACATTCTTCTTTCTGCTCGATTCTTAACTGAAATCTTCTCACACATCTTCTTTCTCAAGAAAAGACTAAGTGCGAAGTTGGTTCGTTCTAACACAGATTGTAAATATTCCGTTAAATTATTTTATAAACTATATGTCAAGTTATATTTCATTTAAATCAATCTCTTTCCCATGCTCTTTTCTAATGGATGAAATAATGGTGTTGCAAATATGCAGAGGTACGATAGCTTTCGAAATAGGAACAAATAATCACTACGGAGGAGTGAACATGGCTCATAAGCTAATGATTAAAAATCACTCTTTCACAGTGATTATTCTTAACACTTATTCGTGCACTAACAATCAGGATCAGGAGTAAAATCCAGACTTTTATCCATTTCGACATCGCTTCACGGTCTGGCCTCAAATTTGGTACACGGCCAGGAAATGACCTGAAGATTTTGATCGTCGCAAAAAGGTTACTTTCCATGTTTTATTTGGGTCTGTTTTGCCCTTTTTGTGACGTTACAGAATACACTTTTATAATCATATTCGGAGCTTGGCGTAGCAACAACAATTGCAAACTTTTACAAAGAAGTAATAAGTACAATTTCCAACCTGTGACCCTGAACTTAGGACACATGGCAACCCTGACCCCTGGACCATAAGCGACACTGAAACCAGAGGTAACTGTGTAGCAATCTCAAACTATTATATCCCAAGCAATCAATAAATTATGAGGCAGACCAGCATAAGCTTTGGACAAATCCATGAGCACAGCTCCTATTTTTTCGGGTACTATATGCCTTTCGGAAGCCACAGAGGTACTTGCTATCAAGGAACTGATTTAACTGTTTGCAAACCAGTTTTTCAAAAACCTTCGATGCCGATGGAAGAAGGCTAATGGGTCTGTAATTTGATTCATTGGTCGTGTCATTGTTCTTATGGACTGGGATAACTTTAGTCAACTTTAATTCCTCTGGAAATGAGCCATTTTCTAGAGCGTTGTTAAAACAATTTGTTAGAACTGATGTACATTCCCTAACCGCTTTTATTGGAATGCTACAACTTGTCTTCTTCGAGTTATTAAGACGCAAGATTTCGTGAAAGATATCAGCAAAGTTCACATTTCTGAATTCAAAGAATCCTGTCACTTTTTCTCTATTTTTAATTGTGACAATACCGGGGTGATTTGAATACTTCTCGTAAGCACTAATGATAGGATCATCGTACTAGAAAAGAACTTAGTATTTCACTTGAGAATATTCAATGCTTTAGTAATGTTACTAAAATATTCATTAAACACGGTGAAAATTTCGAGGCCCACCTTCTTCTCTCAGACAGCACTTGAAAATGTTGCTGACCCAGAAAGGATTTTCAAGCTATCAAAATATCAAAACCACAGACTAAGCTGTCTATGGCTATTCAGAGCCCCAAAAATCCCGGCCTGAATAGGATTAAAAACCTCAAATTTGAAGATATTTCCCTGTTACTGCATAAATTAACGATTTTGATGTAATTATGCAGAATAGCATTTATCGTAGCTTTAAAAATTAAGTTTGAAAAAGATCAAATTTTGAAAAAGATTAAGATAGATAGATAGATTGAGATACTGGTTTTTATTAAATTACCGAATAAAAGTATTTTAAGTAGTTATTAGTCTACTATAGCGCGCCAAAATGGACTTACTATTTCTGTAGAATATACCTAATTATTTGACACTTAGTAAACCCTGCTCAGTCTTTTACTATCAAAATGAATGAAATAACCGATTATCTATAGTGCAATGGGGTGCCAAAGTTAATAAAATTACTAAAAAACGTTATATTATTTCATTTACACCAGAATAAATTATTATAAATTCAAATAAAATATGAGTTAAAAACATAACTTAAAGTCGCATAATCACCCTATTTTGTCAAAATTCTAAAATCTATATCAAGTATTGGCAATTGCTGATATCACCCTGAAAATTTCAGCATTTATAAATATCATGAAGTGGGTTAAATAAGAAATTATTTAATCAAAACCTGGCTACAACTTTATGTAATTATGCAGAAAAGCGACGAAGTTTGGCCAAACAATATGGCTGCCACACAGTTAGCATAAAAAATGCAAAACTTTAATCACTTGTATCTCTACTAATAGTTGTCTTTGAAGAATGAAATTTTCAGTATGTGTTACAGACATTACAAGCTTTCATGTTATTTATTTAGAATTTTGACCAAAATAGGGTGATTATGTGACTTTAACTAACTCTCTCTCTATATATATATGCTGAGCCTTTGGGGGCTCCTAAAAGCTCCCCTCCATAACTTTTAAACGGCTAATAGGATTGAGATAAAACTTTGTAGAGTTATAGTCTATCACAAAAGGAACAAAATGGTACCAAATATTTTTTGCTGAAGTCAGTGTTTTTCTGATGACGTCATCACAATTAATTTTAAACGGCTCATTATCGTACTTTCTTAGAATTTTGATTAAAACAGTTCTACAAAAGTTTTGTTCATTCTGTGCAGGTATTTCAATGTTCTTTCGTATAGTTTTCAAGATTTTAATGAAAATGTTGGAAAATTCCAAACTTTTAGACCGTAATTCCGACAAAAACCGATTTCGGAACAATCGGAGAAAACGGATCAGTCACATGACCAAACCAACCTCGGCAAGAAGCCCTGGGAACGAGGTTGATGACCAAACTTATCAGAATTATTTTTTTGGTGATTTTAAGTAACTTCACCAAGTTTCATAACATAAGCATTACTTTAACACAAGTTATAGTATAATAATGATATCGATTATTTGCATAGGAAATATAACTAAACGGAAATGATAGAAGTATCCGTTACCAATGCCGTGCAGCTGAACAAGGCCTTCCACCGCGCAGAAAATACTCCACCGTGTAAGAGAAAATCTTACTCAACCACACGGCATCAGTGGCAGATACGGATACCATAAAATTTAGAAACACGAAAACATTTTTTCGTAGATGCTATATATAGCATGACAGTGACAGATGTACAACAAATTCTTTGTATAGAAATGACATCATTTTACTATGCATGAAATATCTGTGAGAAAACGTATTAAAACACACACGCATCAACTTTAAGCCATAGCGTAAATATATCGGTGCAAATATTTAGATTCTTTATATGTATAAAATATTTTCGAATTATCCCACAACGTCGGATCATCGCCGAAACGACGTCAAGACAACATGGCGACATCGGTTTGAGGTTGTTTCGGCGTTGAACTGACGTAGTGTGCCCGTAAACAGCAACCTCGTTACCAGGGAACAAGACTTTTATTCCCTAAAGAAATATTTAGTTTACTAGTCAACTTGACACTTCTTGTCTCTACGTGTGTTATCCTATTCACGCACGATTCAGCATGAAACCATAATTTCTCTTTTATTTCACTTCCATCCATGTTTTGTGATTTATTCGTAATATTTTCACGAAGTAACGGTTTAATATTCAACTTCAATTTGTTTGCTTTGTTTTGTTTATGTGAAATATTATCTCGACGTCTTCCCCAACCTTGAAAGTGCTCAGGTACGTCTATGTAAGAATGGGACGTTATGTGAGATGTGTTCTTCTTTTCAATTTCTCTGTTAGAAAACTCGTCATCTCTTGGTGTACAGTGTGGTGCGATATAAGGTCCTTTAATATAAGGCAACTTCATCTCATTACCAAAGGATTCGATATTTTGACAGATGAGAATATCTCCCTTACACGTCAACGATTGCTTGTCATTTCCAGCAGAAAATAAACCACGTAGCGGACTTTTACGAGTACTAAGTCTAGTACTAGAACACGAAGTTATATCATGTCGAATATTTGGAGTTAACACCAACTCTATGTCGGTTTTATCACGAATATCCTTAATACCGTGTGGTGTATCTTTCCACGCTTCTTTTGCATGCCGACATCTACTAACAACTATCGGGTGACTGTATCGTAAGCGTCGTACGGCTTCATCACGTCGTTTTTCATCGTATTCACTTCTACTATTAACCATATCAGCTTTATGTAAACAATAGTTTAGAACTCGTTTGAAAAGATCATGTACTGAAACATTTCGACATAGCTCTCAATACTGCTGTGTACAACAAGTACAGATCTAATTTCTTCTAATATTGTATAAAGCTCATGAGAAATACATTTTCTGTTGTCTAAATTTATTCATTATCCATTATCAATCAATGACGACGGGCAGACCTGATACAATAACAAACCATAATTAAATGTCAATATAAAGATTATTAAACTTGAAATCTCGCGGGAAGAAATCTTGATATATTTCTCACTGTTTATAATTATATTATTACTTTGAAAAGCTTGTCTTTTCACTTCTTGTCAATGTATTTGAAACAGGAACATACCCCCTGACATGTATTTGAAACAGGAACATACCCCCTGACTATTTTTGAGTAATCATTTCATTATTTATAAAATTTTGATATTTAACAGAATTCCTAAACAACATCTGAAATTTTTATTGTAACAAGATCCTATTAAAACAGCAATATCTTAGTTTGTATTGTTTTGAACATTATCTGGAGAAAAATTTATAATAGTATCGAAACAGTATTTGAAAATTCAAACCAGTTTGGACAAACAAATTTCATATCGGGTAATAATAATATCACTCTCAAGTATATACACACATAATATATCTATCCACATATATACTTAAGTTTAATGAATCGTTGATAATAGGACAAATTTCATAGCGGGTAGAGCTCAGACGCTCGTCGATTTTTCCATGATTTCTATGACCTCAGAACAGCTACTTTCAGATTCTGGATCACACATGCGCAGCTCGGCCATAACAAGCCAGATAAAACTGCACTTCCAAAATTCCTATCTTTTTTATTATTCTTCTTGGCACCAAAAATGGGGAATTTTTTTGGACTTGTTCCGCCACGCTTTCATAAATATTTCTCTCGAACTTCAAAAACATAAAAAACATGTCTGAAAAACTGCACCGACTTTTCGTTATGAGAGAAATTTTGCAGAAATTCTGAATTTTTCTAAATTTAGTTCAATGTGACAAAAGAAAGCTTTAGAAATGTTCTAGAACCTTTTCATAAAATATGTATATTCCATTCTCAAAGGTATACATCGACAAGAGATAAAAAAATATTATTAGAATGCTCTTCTGGTGCCTATCAAACTTTCTGATTTTGAGGATATTAAATCTTTAACTGTGCATCCACAATGAGAATTTAGCTCTCTGTTTGTTCTCTCATGTGATTGTTGAAGGGTGGCCATTGCCTCAGTTCTCTAGAAATGGTCTCAATAGCACTTTTTTATGACGATATTGTGATTTTTAATGATATTGTGTATACCTTACAGACATGCCGCTCACCATTCTATGATAGGCCTGAAAACACAGCTAAATAATTATATTTTGGTACTACAGTGTAGTTCCAGGCAGAAAAAATAGTCCCAAATAATACGCAGACCTTAGAGGTAGAAATTATCGCGAATTTCGTAATTTTCTTTTTTGGGGATTTCGCGTAATTAAATACACGCGAAAAATCCTGGAATTGCTCATTTGCGAAAATAAATACCCGCAAAAAATTCTTAAAACTGCTCACTCGCGAAAATAAATACCCGCAAAATGCAATTTTTTTTCACTCGCGAAAATTTTTGCCTTTAAAGTAATAAACGAGTCAACTTGGACCACATTGCCACGAAGCTTCTTCTTCAAAGTCGAAAAATCTCCACTTTCAACCGTGCACGCCTAACTTTCGACAAATCAAAATCAATTTTAGAATCCCGCGTGGCATTATACGCTCAATGGAAACCGGGCTTTACTGTATTAGTCCGTGCACGCGACGTCGATAATCAACGTCGAAACATGTCGAATATCCTTTAGAGTAATTTCGCTCACTGCATCCATGTCATGACTAATCAACGTCAAAACGACATCCTTTTGATGATTAGACATCGTGAGTTAAAAATAAACGTAGTACCAAATATGGCTGATGACCAACTATCCGTATGACGAATAAACACTTGTTTTCGTTGATTTATCATGTATTATATAAAAAAAACGGTGGGTACACGGCGTCGGATCTACGTCAAAATGACGTCGTTTACAACGCTTATCCAACGTCGTGTGCCTGCAGGGAACGTAGTTACGTGTTGTCAACACAGCTTGGTTTAAACAGAAATAAAACGTTACAAACATTCTTTCTTTCTTTTTATTGTTTTTTTATTGCCGTATTAATGTTTCAACGATGAAATATCGCTAATCCGAAGAAGTTCGGTTTCATACACGATTGTAGTTGTTAGCTAATTATCAAGAATTTAACTGTATAAGACCTTGCAATCTTCGAACCAAAGCCGATGAAAACGATAATCGGGATCTTTGCTTTCCATGTAACTAAAACAAAGAAAGGGATATCTTAATATCCATTGAGAGTACTGAGTATGGGCCCCACCAATCAATTATAAACACTCCATGGAACAGACCAATCAATTTCAAGCACTCCATGGAACAGACCAATCAATTTCAAGCTAACCAACACAACAAAAGTCTGCGGATACCTCAGTAATTTTGAGCAACCTGTTGAGTAAAAGCCGACAACATCAAATAAGATAAATACCTGGTCACTCTCCAAAACCTTTTTCCATAGAGGGTCAACAAGCTCTGTCGCAGCTTCAATCTTCAACTAAAATTAAAACAACGATAAGTTCATACATCACTTAACATACCCTATCTCACCTATTGTATTGAGGAAGTAGTTGTCTTGAATTAATGAAACTTATTACGAAGGTTCACTACCACAAGAAGAACTCAAAAAAAATATTTTTCAAATTTTTCGCCATGAATTATGGTCCTAAATAAAATTTGTGCACGACACTGATCATTATTTGCTGGGTTATAGGGCAATGGAAATAAGTGCTGGGAAAAAAGCTGTCGTAGTAGATATTCACGATAAAAATAAATAAGTAAGGATTAGAAGTAACCTCTCTCAATTCTTCTTTAGTAACGCCACTTTGTATCTGTCGATTAGATGAACGATCATGTTTTGAAGGGCTATATATTGATGAGTGACCCATAAATGAAGTTAAACTACCATCTAGAAACAGAGATCACAATTGGAGTATAAATTCAACATATAGCTACAACGTAAGGTTGTGTGAAGCCATTGGTGGAAATAGACATCACGCTGATGGAAATCAACCAATTTATTGTAATCCATATAAGTTCAGTGGCCGGCACACGACGTCAATTAGACGTCGTTTTTACATCTAGACGCCCAAACGATGTCTATCCGGCGTTACGTCTAGACGCCCAAACGATGTCTATCCGACGTTACGTTTAGACGCCCAAACAATGTCTATCCGACGTTGATTATATATAGCAGAGTGTACTATAATTCCCTGTTATAGCTCTCTGAGATATAGTGCGCCTACTGAGAAGAGCAAATAAATAAATTCACTAATATACTCCACTTCCTCTCTCAAAAGAGCGCCCCCATCCTCCCTGAATTAGCGCCCAAAACAGAGTTCGAGCAAATACCATAACCGGCTAGAATGAGGGCGCGAGAACAGATCGAAGGATTCTAAAACTCAGGATAAATATATCACGCGACTTTCAATGTAAGAACATAGAAAGATAAACAAACTATAGAATTAGGATTAAGTGACTTTTAGTGAAAGAATTTATTAGAAATTCCCACGAGTATCTGTAACAATGAAAAAAAACTTTGACCATGTGAATTCATCTAAATGCAGTTAATAGTACACGTGGAGGAGAATTGTTCTTCTCCGTAGATATTACATAATACTAGCGCGCACGACGTGGTTACCACTGAAGTTCTCAAGTAATAAATTTCGCAATCATCACACACGAGAAAACTTTTAGAGAAAAAAAGAAGAATTTTGTAAAATACAATGAAAGAACTTTTTCATATTTTTGACATTTGTCTTAACCTCAGTAAAATAAAAATTACGCAAACTTTCCAATAATCGCGAAAATCGTTTTAATACCTTTCAGGAATACATTAACATTAACTACATTAACTTCTATTCAAAACACAGATAAGATATAACATCAGTTAGCTACCTGTAAGCCTTCTTGCACGCCCCGAATACATGGATTTCGATAGGTTTCCATCTTCGAGATACGTATCATCTGATGGAATGCAATGGATATAATAATAATCAATATGGCGCCATAAAACATAAACAACATGCTCAATAATAACTACGAAGACGGCTTGTTAAGAAATAAAATCTGATTCCTGTATATGAAGAGTATTCCATGATATTCATGATATCTTGTGGCTTCGACTACTGTTATTTCTCATCATACCTCAATACTTAAGATATCAGAATTTGACGAATGCGAATATGGAATGTTCGGTACAAGTGAATTATTGCAAATTCCAGACACTACACTTGTTGTAATCAAATACCGTAAAATCCCGAAAGCAAGCCCATGGACTTAAAGATTTCAAGGACCCTTTTTAGGGCTTATACTAGGGTCAATATTTTTGTAACCATGGGCTTTTTTATGTTTGCGGCCATTTTTTTCCGAACCGTTGATGCTTGATACGAAACTTGGTAGACTTATAGAACAAATCAATACAAACACTTTGACCAAAAAAAATTGACTTGACGACGTCATTTATACCTGCTATGACGTAATCGATAATGAAAAATGCTCTAAATTGGCTGTGGCATTTATTTCCAAACCACTAATAGTTATGACATGAAACTTGGTACATTTATAGAAAACGTCAATATAAACAGTTTGAAATTATTTTTCTGTAATTTGATGACGTCATAACAGGTGCCAGTGACGTCATCAAATTACAGAAAAATATTGTAAAAAGTTTGTGGTCTTTTATTTCCAAACCACTAATACTTATGACGTGAAACTTGGTACACATATAGAATAACGCAATACAAACACATTGCAATAAATATGTTTAAGTTGATGACGTCATTAGTAACTGCTTTGACGTCATCAGTAATAGTCGTGCTGTGGTCTGTAAAATATATACTCTGGTCTGTAAAATATGAAATTTGGTCTGTATTTTTCAATACTTTTGTACATTTTATTCAGTATTTCTATAATTAACACATTATAGCCAGTTTCAAAAGTTAGCCTAACAACATCAGATAACATTTTAACAATATTTTATGTTTTCAAAAAATTTACCCCCTGTTCAGAATTAGGTTACCCCCGGAAAAATAAGACAAAAATTCCAAAGAAAATTAATGATCAAGATCCTTGATAAAAGTTGGGGATAGTCACCTAATTTCAATACCATACTATAAATAGAAAAAAAGTTATCGTAAAATGAAAATGCCGCAGGCACTTTATTCCCCCCTCCCCCCATGGTGAATAGGGTTAATGGGTGTAAAAAGAACAAAAGCACACGTTTTGGTATTATTTTGTTAGAATGATCTTTTATTTACTCTCAATAATTGGTAACTCACAATTTTCGTGAATAAGTATTTCCTCATCTTCATGACTTACCAGTAAACAAGCCAGTGGGATTATACACGTTATTTTCGGGGTTTTATGGCATATTAAGTGAACGAAATTACCCATTCATATAATTTAAAACAAGATTGCTACTCTCACATTCTAATTGTAGGGAGGGGATAAACTACTGTTTTAGCATTTTTAAGGCAAGTTCTTGATTTTCAATTCCCTGCTTCTAATGGAGAATAAATTTATTCCGTGTTTAAATTATATTTCCGTGCTTAACTAAGCGAGGCTAAACACTTTTTGTCCTTAACTAAGCGAGACTAAACACTTTTAGTCATCTTATTCCCCTCCACTCAGCTTATTTTGAAAATATTTCAAACAAGAAAATTTCCCACAATTAGACAGTTGAGAGTACTGTAGAAATAAACAAACTAATTCAACTACCTTGAAATAGATTGGTTTCTTCTTACCGAAGTAACCAATCAGCAGTCAATATAATTCCAATTCGCAGATAATATACGCACTGTTTGAAATGAGATCACATAATCACTATGGAGGGAATGTGCACTTCGAAAACGGTAAATAAACTATGATTTGAAAAGATACACGATAGATAATTAGCTTCTGCCTCTCTTAAGTTATGTAACTTTGTAAGTATTCTTCGAACAACTATCTGTCGTTGATGAAACGGTAAACGTTCACTATCTTCTTCTTGTGAAAGAATCTAAAGAAAAAATCAAGTTCTCCAAATAGCACCAAATAATCACCTTGGGTGGAGTAAATTGGACCCCCTGTATTTTTTTTTTAATAACATTTTCTCTGTACACGCCCTTGAAGCTTGGTGACATCAGTTTTTCTCTGAATTAACCCTATAATTTATTTATTTCTGGCAACTAGGGATAATTTTCCCTTAGTACTCAAATATTTTGACAGGTGGTAAAAAATACATTTGGAAATACATTTTTGCTTGAAAAACATTCTGACAAATTATGGAGAAAAAAACATTTCTGCCTAATTTTTTTTTTGCACCACCTGTTTTTTCTTGATGACGTCATCACAAAAATGATTCTCAGATCCCTAAAGATCCCATTGCAGAAATAATGAACTTACATAAAATAGTATGGTCTATGGTTCTCGAGATACGAAGATATGAAGGGGTGTTAAATTACCCTAGTCCAAAAAATCATTTAAAATTTTGCTCGAAGTTCCCTCCTCAGTGATTATTTGGTCTTGTTTAAAGCTGGCGAAATCCAACATATCAAATAGACACCAAATCATCACTGAAAAACTTTGACAAACTAACCTGAAGAAGGTTACTTAAATATTTAATTACATCTGCTCACTCCCGAGTGTAACTGCCAGACATCACCTGTGGATGTGTGTTTTTTAAAATAAGTAAATATCTTATCTTATCTTATCTTATCTATCTTATCTTTGAGTATAGTTTTCAACTTCAACTGTACTTAAAAATACTCCTCCACAGGTGATGTCCGGTAGATATATTCAGGCTTATCGAGAGTCTTCTTCTGATGCACATTAATATTTCGACATGTGGCACATTACCCATCAATATCTTTGAACTATTTTAAAAGTTCGTAAGAAACAAAAATGACATTTCGTTACCAACCTCTTTCATTTCTTCATGTGTCATATCATTAACTGTATCTAGTTTTCGTTGTAATATTTTTGAATTCTCCAAACAGTGCTTTAGTTGTTCTGGACAATCTTTTAACTCTTGTACCAAAACAGAAAGCGAGGGTAGTTGTTTCGATGAAACTAAAAAAGAGAATCCAAGCCGGAATCTGCCGAACATCAACTGTAAAGGAGCATTTTTTTGAGTATAAAAAAACACTCCTCAAGCGATGTTTTTCCATAAACATACTAACCTAAACAGTCAATAATACTGATAAAAACTGATGAAAAAATTTTCCTGAAAAACTGTCAAAGAAACAAAATAAAAGGTATATTATTATAATAATTTCCCAGAGTTTTCTCTGAGCTCATTATTCAGTCGTTTTTTCGGATAACAAGTTTGATTGAAAACAAATAGATTCTCACCAGGTTTACCAGTTATCATTCGAGTTTCGTGTCCTAAACGTTCAGCAATGACTGGTGCAAATATTGCACGTGCATACGCTCCACTTAATCCTGAAAGCAAATAATTCTGTAAGCTGTAATTCTTAATAGAGACAGGTCATTGTGATTTTAGAGAGGTTCTTATTTCAATCATGTATATACCTGAGATATAGAAAGTTGATGATGGACACCAACAGATGATAAGAATGACAGTATTAATTTTGCAAATGCACTGAATAACTTTGTATATCTCTCCACTAAATTGGCAAGAATAGATCATTTGTTTGTGTGTAGGTCATAGTAGAATTACAAAGACACATTGACGTATTCAATACATTTTAAGCCAAGTTCTTTGTTCTTTTTAGGTTAAAGGATAGCAAAAAGATTTTTTCTCTCATAATTGACGCATACTATGCGTTAAAACGATCATTTACTCATATTGTTAATAGTATAGTGATGTTAATATTCATGACTTTTTGTAGCAACCCCCCAAATTTTGCAAGAAAGTGAGGTTGAATTCCATTTGGCGGATAACTCTGCGCAAAAGCCAAAAGAAGACACTTCATTAGCATGGCGTGACGTCAATTTCTACCAATGGAATGTCTTTTTTCGGCTTCGAGTGGAATTTTCCGTCTAATGAAAACCGACCTTTATTATGTAAATTTTAAATATAAAAAGAAAAAAAATTGTGCAATACGAAAGTTTATATTTGATATTTTGCACTCTGTCGCAGATGTTATGCTTGTTTTGAATAAAAATTGTCACTGCAATGGAGAGTGTTTGTGAAGAGAACAGTATGAGAATAATGAAAAAGAAAATAACATGACAACAAGGTGGGTGTGTATTAATGAGAACCTGAAATAAAAAATATGGTTTATTCTAGTTTTGAATAACAATTATCACTGCAATGGAGAGTGTTTGTGAAGAGAACAGTACGAGAATAATGAAAAAGAAAACAACATGACAACAAGGTGTGCATTAATATGAGAACCTGAAATAAAAAGTATAGTTGACATGGAAACAACATAAGCAGTGGATATAAAACAATATTGCCATATCAACATGGGTTATTAGATTTATTCTGTCTTGCTAAGATGTTCTTCAAGAATCCCAACTAATGGATGTGGTCGAATATGTGTTTGTTGTTACTACCATACTGCTATGAAAGATATTAGAATAGTATCTCAAAACACTAAGTTAACGACCATTAATTAAACTAATGAAACAAATCAATGGAAAGCTAGTTAACACAATAACTAGTGTTCGGAATAACAGCAAATGAACATTGTTCCAGTGTCTATTGACTTTGAAAATGTTTTGGCCCACTGGGTAGTTAATGTCAGAAAAACCTTTCCTGTGGAAATAAAGCAGAATTACAAACCTTGGCTAGATATTATATTTTTACAAAATGTCAGTATTCTGGTCCGTATTTGCAATAACGTGTTTTGTGTTTCCAACGCAGATATATTCAATGGTGATGGTTTAATTGTTGTGTTATGAGAATGTTCCAATTCTAAGATGTCTTGCATTTGCTAGTAACATAAAAGTTATATGCATCATAGAGTATGAACTGGACGAAGGTCACTTGGGGTGGAGGGGGTGTAGTAGGGGAGTATAAAACTACTTTATTAAAATAACCTAGCAGTGGTAGCTATTGTTTAATTTCATCCGCATACTTGTATATACTTATTTCCAATTGCGGATAGTTACATTTCTCACAGATATCTCTCACTGGGAATAAACACACATACTCAACATAAATATTAGTGTCTACAGAGGAGTGTTAATTTTGAAATTCAGTTGTGTATTTTGCAGTAAGTCAATCAAATTTAAGATGACCATAGTGCTCTACAGATTTATCTTAAACCAACGAGCCTAAAAACAACAGCCAAACATCACCTATGGAGGAGCGTTTTGAGTGTATTTTCAACTTTGCAGTGGTTGAAATAAGAGCAAATAATCACTGTGGAAGAGGGGCTATAAGTTTAGCTTGGTAACCTGAAGTTATGAGCAGAACACTCCTCCACAATGATTAATTGCTCTGAAAACTACACTCAAAGCTGAAAACTACACTCAAAAATACTTCTCCATAGGTGATGTCTGGCAGTTGTTTTAAGGCTTGAAGTATGATATCGCTGTACCTTTTCTATTGTTGAGGAAGAATATTTTTTCAGTAAAACACCCATGAGACGTTGCACTCTATTCATAAAGGTTCTCCAATGTCTTTGGTCATCAGTTAAAATTTCCCAAGCATCGTCTTTATTGTCAGTGATAGGTAACAAAGAAATGATAGCAATTGTAAGTGATAGCTGTTTAAGAGAATTGATTGAATGCACATTTGAAGTATCTTGCAAAATATTCTGTATTATATCTTCATGACTCATAATCAAATTTTGAATCTAAAAAGCAAATCAAATGAAGTAATACCGTAAAATCTGGTACATAAGCCCATCTGCGTATAAGCCCACCCATTTTACTAACGTTTTTTTTCCGTCTGCAAATAAGCCCACCCGCAGACAAGCCTACCTATGATCAGTAAAGAAATTCAGAACAAAGATTATTCTAGAAAGTCGAGAAAAGAGGTTTATATACAGTCTTAACGTAAATATCAAACAATTCTAAAAGTGCTTTGAAATCAGATAAGTCCTTGGGCTTATGTAACGGATATTACGGTATTGTAAAACACTTGGAGCTGTAATTCTTAATGGAGACAGGTCAATGTAATTTTAGAGAGATTTTTTAAAAACTCCCTCCGCCACAGTGATTATTTGCTCTTGTTTCAATTACTGGCGGAAGAGTGATTTCTCCACAGTGATTTATTCTTATTTCAATCATGTATATACCTGAGATATAGCAAGTTGATGATGGACACCAACAGCTGACAAGAATGATAGTATTAGTTTTGCAAATGCACTGAATATCTTTGTATATCTCTCCACTAAACTTGGCAAGAATGGATCATTTGCTTGTGTGTAGGTCATAGTGGAATTTGATAACGTAGCTGGTTTATCAATGTGGAAATCTAGGAATTGACACTCTGTGAGACGAGATATCAAACCAACTTGTAAAAGAGATTGGGCGCCAAAATCAGTGGATGCTATTTTTGCCAAGAAAGCCTGAAATAATAAATGAAGTTTTATCCAAGTCAGCAAAAACTTGTTTAAAGTCAGCAGTAAAGACGTTTTTTGTTTGACGCTAGTATCTTTACTGTGGACTTTGAACAAGTTTTTGCCTACTGCATAATAGGTTCAATTAAAAACATCTGCATTTAAAGGAAACCAAGAATTGCCATGCGTTGGCACACTTTTTGTATATATTATATCTCCGGTATATTAGAAGAAAGATGGAAAAGTGTCAATAATTAATGCAATTTATTTCTATACTAAAGTATACTTTAATTATATAAGCGATCCACATCCATAAAAAACCTACTTGTACTTAACACCGAAACTTCACCTTTATTCAAATAGAGCCAAAAAGTCAAAAGCCATGTTATCATATTGAGAGAAAATATTAATCAGTATTCGAAATAGAACAAATAAACACTACGGATGAGTGAATTTTGAGCATAGATTCAGGATACATAGCTCAAATATCCCTCCTTCACAGTGATTATTTGCATGTCTTATAATTATGACTTAATTTAAATTACATAGTCTAATAATCTGAAGCAAAATAACAATCTCACCATTTTAGATTCAAATAAATATAAAGGTTTCATGCTTTGTGGTTGTACGGATAGCACACCAAGTAATTCGACATCATCTTCAAGTAATTGGTCAACTAACACACGTAAATGACCACGTGATGACATCAACATAAGGTATTTATATTTCCAGTCTAGTGATGTTATAGCATCTAACACACTCATAGACATCATCTAAAATCATAATAACAGTTAAAGAAAAAATAATTACTGCGGAGGAGAGCAAGCTTCAAGCTACAAAGACTGAAGCTGAGTTCAAAGTGATTATTTTCTCCTATTTTCAAAATTGTTTACCACAACAAAAACCTTGCATAGACATGCTTTATATGTTTCCAACTAACCCAGTAAATACTTGTTCAAAGTCCGTAGTAAATTCGTTACTGCAGACTATGAACAAGATTTTGCCCACGATGATGAACTCTTTTTCAAAACTTAATTTAACATATCTACTGCGTAAACTCTGAAAGTAAAATCATACCCTTGCAATGCATGGTCCTTGACAAGTATCCTTAGCAACAATATCAAGGAACGATTCTCCATATTTGTTCAGTACTTCCAATGCATTCATTTCCCAGTTTTCTTTGTATTGATTTCCAAAAATACTGCCTGATACACCTGTAATAATGCAAAGTATGTGTAAATATTGCTGTTTCAAATGCGATTTTCAAGCACAGCTAGAGGCTTTATAACCTGAAAATATTAATGTCACACCTCTGCAGTGATTTTTAATTCTTCTGCATTAGTGTTAGGAGGGAATCTTTACTTACACCGCAACCGCACTCTACAAGACTGAATATAACTGCCTGTAGAGGAGCATTTTGTATAATAGTTTTGAGTTTTGAAGCTGAAAACTATACATAAAAACACTCATCCACAGGTAATGTCCAGCAGTTATATTCAGGCTAGCTCTTCTATGAAAGATCACTGGTCTGGTTAAAAAGGTTTTTGCTTTCACTAAGGGATTACAGTACCTGAAAAGTTGAGAACAAATCATGATTGGTTATTTCATTACAAAGAAAAGAATGCGAGTTCATTCACATCCTCCTCCACACTGTTACCTTCTGTAGTTGTTATCGAAGTATGCATTTGTCCAATTTGAATATAATAGAGAAACGCTCCATATAAATTAGCTCTCATTCGTGGATGTCCACCACCAGCAGCAATAATTCCCTCAATGATACCAGGAAACATAGGAGTAACAGCAGACAAGGGGACTTCAGTGTTACCAGGAGTTACCCTTAAACAATAATAAACAATTAAGATTGGAATTTTTTATTATATTATTTTTGTATAGAAAAATGCATATACAAATTTTAAAATGGCGACATGACTTCTCCAATCCAAGTAACGGTGTTAAAAGTAGCTGGCCAAAATGAGCAACGGAAATGATTTGCAAATGATTTGCAAATATACACATTATATATTATGGTACTAGAATATATGCGTAAATGAACATGCTAATTGATCCCAAGTTGATGAAATCAATAACAATCTGGCCAGCGGTCTCATAATAATTGCCTAGAATGCCCATACCAAATTACAAAAGGGTATCATACGGAAAATACAGTTTGGACCCTTTTTTACACATTACTTTGTCCCAAAATCGAGAAGGTTTTGCAAGCCCTTCAGAAATGTTGTTTCAAATGCTGGTACTAAATTACAAAATGGTAGCACTTCAGGGAAATGGGTGAAGAAAAGTGGGATGCTGTCGACGAATTGATAGTAATACCCTTCCAAATTTTGTCTGGTGGATTAAAAATAATGCATAATTTCAGTAAAATCTTATTTGTAATAATTTTATTGCACATATTATTGCGCCCATTGTATTGTTTGGTGCCACCACATGGACTATACCTCTACAAAGTTTCGTTTCAATCCTATTAGTCATTTAAAAGTTATGGGGGGGATTATAAATCTGTGCAGAGCAAAGGCCTGCTCAAAATATTAAAGCGCTAACATCTCGGAATAATATTTTATGAAATACATTATGTAGAAAGTTTCGACCTAAATATGACATTCTGCCATATAAGCCAATTTTAATGACGTCATCAATAAAAATGCTGATGTCAGCAAAAAACATTTTAATGTTAAAGTACAATTTATAATGGATTATAAGTGTGCAAAGTTTGAAAACTCAACTATGAACCGTTCAGAAATTATAAAAATAAATCTGTTGACACGTTTCAGGAATTGTGGACATCTAGACCATGTTATGTTATCAAGACATCTAGAGCATGCTATGTTTATTCTGATATTGATTAAACCAGTCAGTCACTTTTGGGGTGCTCCCTAGTCATGTGGAACCAAAATTAATCCTTTCTTTTTCTTTTCCTTTTTATGGCTGGATGACAAATGTCCATTTATAGTAAGAGCGACCTAAAAAGTTTGGAATCGCCAGGCTATTTACTAACTAGAACTAGACATTTTGGCATAGGGAATGCTGTAACTTGTGCAATTCATCTTCAATCACAATACTACTTATTTCAATCATTTTAGCATGAAACACTCTATTTTCACACCATTTATGGGGATTTCTATAAGCACTACTGTACACCAATATGCACCAAATTATTCTGCCAAATATTCTAAAGTTAGACAGAAGGCCATCCCTTAAGGGAAGCAAAGTGCAGGGGGTATAGGTGAAAACCTTACGTGTCACAAGGCTATCGCTTAGAGGAAACAAAGTACAGGGGATTATACTGACATACATATTAATATCGACTTGAGTAAATGTAAACCACAAGTTAGCCATTAAACTCAATGTAGTACCACCAATTGCTGAAGTTAATTCAGGTAAATTTGTGTCGTCATTCATCTAAAAGAAAGAAATGTATGTCAAAAAATAATTCTTCTACCACAGTGGTTACTTACTCAAATCTTTTAATACTGTAAACATTAATAACGTCATTTTTATATCTTTCTTTAATATACTATACATAATATTACGACAATATACCAATGCATATGTACACTCTATAGTAACAGTTTTATACCATAATATAAACAATATACAACTACCCGCCAAACCACGCAAAAGTTAAACCTAACATACGAAAATGATTGGCATACATCATAGTACTATGTATACCTTATATAAGAATGCTACAGTATTCCTATTGTGATGATGTATATTATATGCATATGTATACCGTAATGCGTCGTAAAAGCGCCACCCCCTCCCCTTTTCGTACAAATTTCAATAAGCGTCCCCCTCTAGAAATTTAAAATTTGACCTTTTTTAAAACATTTTTTAGTGAAAACAAAGTCTCATAGAAAAGTTACTTTTCAAATATTTTCTTAGTTGAAATGTGATCCTGGTCAAGAAAAATCATAAATTGACATTTTGGTAAATGTGACTCTAGTCAAATCCTTATTAACAAAATTTAAAATATTTTTAAGTCAACTCATAAATTGAACATCTTAGTGAATGTAAATCAAATTTTCGAAGATTTTCCACTTTCGAAAAAATCCATTTTTTGCCAATACTTGGTCCCAAATTGAAGAAATCAAAATATATTTGGCCATACCCAAATTCCAGGACGGTAGCATGCCTTTTGGTCCATTGGATCGATAATACAATTTGGATCCTTTTTGCCCAAAACTCAGAACTGAGTGGACAAAATCGAAATAATTTTTGAAGTCAAACCCTTCTAGAATATCGCCATGTATGCTGGTACTGAATTTCAAAATGCTAGTACTTGCAAAGTGATAGTAATAGCCATCCAAATTTTGTTTAGTAAAAATACATCATAGTTCTTAGAGTTATAAAACAGTGGTTGAAATAAGAGCAAATAATCACTGTGGAGAAGTGATTTTTGAGCATAGCTTCAGGCTACAAAGCCTATACTCAAAAATACATCATCCACAGTGACCACACCCTACATACCATAGGGATGATTCCTTGTAATATTTCTATTAGTATAGCTTGTTTTTTATCAACTGAAATTATATCTACAGGACAAACAGCAAATGTTACTTCAACAACTTGTCGCCAAGCATCAAATGCATTGTGCTTTGCATGGAATAATTCCCGAACTAAGTTCCTATCAACAGCATGTTTTAGAACAGCTTTGACTTCCTGTAAAATATAACAGTCAAAACATTCACTAATTTTGAGGATCAGAGTTAAGTTTGAAGAAGAAAGAACACCTTTCTTCTAACATGATTTGAAATCTGAGAATTACAAAACAACAGCTACATTGAAAATATTTGTGAGTTAAAGAATAATTCTATGCATAAAATGGTTAGAATATTTGCTAAAGAGCACACCCAGCAGCCAAAATAAGAGTAAATAATCACTGTGGCGGAGAAATATTGAGTATAGTTTCAGGTTCGATGTTAAAATTGCTAAATTCAACCAACACCAAAAAAGTAGACCTAATGCTCACAAATCTCTCCTCTACAGTGATTATTTACTCTTATTCAGACCACTAACCCTCCGAACAACCAGTTCATTGGATGGTATTATTTCTATACTTACATTGAGTATTTCTTGCTTCTGGGCAGCTGTAACTGCTAATTGCGATGTATTTATTTCTTTTGTTAAAGCTTTAAAGAGTTTCTTCACGTTGCACAAAACAACACCCATTTCATCCATTTCCTCACATGCGATAATTAATTGTTCGATAGCACTGTAATCAAAGAAATTTAACTGTGCATTCGGAGGGTATCTCTGTGTGAATGATAAGGAATGGAGCAATGTTAACACTAAACTGCGGTTATCCCCTCCAAATGTAAAGCACGAACTTAACATTGTTTGTGAAAGACTTTCTTTTCTACCAAAAGTTGATTCTAATAGTTTTATGTTATCATTTCCAATCTGGTTTGAAGCAAGAGCACCTGACTTTTGTTCGTTGTACAATAACATAAATAATTGCTGTAGACCAGAGCGCATTCGACTTGCAGCAACTACACGTAACTCTATTGCAAGTGCTTTCAATAACCACGATTGTTGATTAGCCAATCTAATGTATAGCAGCTCATCCACGGTAGTACTTGTTTGTAAGGTTGTAAATGGCAATGCTTGACAATGTTTAAGAAAAAAGTCAGTATTGGTGCGCAAATAACGTCGAATAGCAGGACCCATCTCTAGGTGCGCACATAGCATGTAAATCAATCGATACAACAGTTCAGAGAGTTTAGGAGTCAATGGTACATTAGATGAACTTTCCAATCCACGATTGAGTACATCAACAACAGAGTGAAGACATGTCTTTGGAAATCCACCAATACCTAAAATAAAAGATCTTGAAGGTATTGTGCTAAATTAAATATATTACCTTAATCTAATAAATTACTTGCGCACACCTCATTTTCACGCAGCTGCCAATAATTAAATTGCACGAAAAACAAATTATTTGAAATTATTTATAAATCAAAGGTACGGTATTGAAGTCCTTATTAACACACCACAATTGACAATATTTTAGAAAGGTAAAGATCACCTCTGTGATGGAATATACTTATGAAATTACCTATATTATTGAATAATTATGCAAAAATACACTTGGATGACCTAAAAACTGACATTCAAAATAAAAAATAATGCATACCATTGTTTTGACAAAAATCAAAAATCCATACCTGTGGAGGAGAGCTCTTATGAAAACTTATGTAAACTTATGTAAACACCTCATATGACATGACAAAAAAACAGTCAATAAAATGTTATATCGACAGAAAAACTATATACGTGAAAAAAAATGAAAATATCCTATACACCTCTCTGGAGGAGAGCATTGAGAGCACACCTTTTGAAAAATATTTTCACTTGTCATTACACCAAAATGTTCCTAATAAAAAACTACTAAAAGTCACAAAAGGAGAAGTTTGTTCGATTTGTTGTTCAGGAAATATGGTAAAAAACTTCCCCCCATATATAATAGGGTTAAAATGAAAATTAGTTCCCTTAAGGTAAACATAAGAATTTCTTTATTGATCTTTATTGATCTTGATAGGTTGTATTATTGTTGTTTCTCCATGCAGTAATCAATTTGTACATTAAATAGATAATAGAAGCCTCAAAATAAATGTTGGACATTGCCTGTGGAGGAGTGTTTTTCTAGTTTAGGACAGCTATTTTGAGGCTTGGGTATTATTAAAGCATTTGTCCTAAGTAAAATAAATTGATGAAGTGATGAATATCCCCCACTAAAAAACACCCAGTCCCCCTTCCTTACAACACTCGCCCACTCCAATAAACTCAAAAATTAAATAAATGCTATTTTATTTTAAGTCAAAAATGAAAACACCCTTCCTTCTCGATAATAAACAATGTAAATGTTTCAATATTTTCTGATATTTAATGGAATGAATGTCTCATAATATGGTTGTAAAAATAATTTTAAAGGCTCATAAATAATAAACGCTCCTCTGTAATATGCCCCCTCTAATAAATTCTACACTCACCCCTCCCCCTCCAAAAAAAAGAAAGAAACAAAATCGAAAATTTAATAAACTCCCAGGGTTTTTAATAGAGACAATTATGGCAAGAAAATATTTACAAAAGTATCACGATGCGAAATATGGTCATTTATCTCCCTCAGAATAACACAAATCTCATAACAGTAAATTCTTAGGTTTAATATTCTGACAGTCGTGAATGATTGGAAATAACTGTTGAACATTCCTCAACAGTTGATGCTTGACAGTTATATTCAGACTTGGTCATAAACAACAAGAATAATTACCAGCATCTTGAAGATTGGTTTTCGATAGCGGACGTCTAAGTTCGAACCCCAACATAAATTGTGCCATATTTGGTGTAGGTTGGTGTAAAGTAGATATCAAAAGGCTGACAATATTTTGTCTGATTAAATCTCGAACACTTTCTTGACACATATCTAAATAGAATAAAAAAATTTGAGTACTGCACATCACCTGTGGTGGAGTGCTTTTCAAGTTGTCAGCAAAATATCTGCACTCAATAAAGTTGACGTTAAAAATTACCAAAATGAACGAAAGTCAATCCTTGCGTATGTTAATGATTTGCATACATTATGCATCATAGTACTATGTATGCTAAAGTATTCCTAGTTTTTACATAATGTGTATAAGGTTATAGGCTATATACATAAATAAGAATAATGTAGACTATAAAACATACGATATATGTATAGGCTACATGCATAAGTATGCATAGACAATAACAATATGCGTACGTTCTACGCTTAATGTATAAAAGAAACCCTCCATAACTTTTGAACAACTAATAATATAGCAATGATTAGGAATAATTAGGAATAGGAATTTTTTACTGATGTCATCATTTTTCCAAAAATTCACAAAATTGCTTAAAATGTGTACACATATTTTTTTATAAGAAACCGAAAAAATCTTTTTGTAGCAAAAGTTTCTCAAGTTTTTCGACATTTTTCTACCAAAAGTTTCTTATCTAGTTTCTTATTTTTGCGGTTGCAAACAAACAAGTAATACAGTAAAAAAAAGACAATTTAGTGCTGCAAGACAAGAAAGATATAGAGAAACAAAAAAAATATGGTACAAAGTGGTAAAATCTAATCTAATAAAATAGTTCAATGCCATCAACATCTAATGTTAATGTAATCGTCTGTACCATCATTGTATTCGATTCTGTATGCATCTAAGACCTTGTTGAACAAGTATTTTTCCATTTTTGGTACAATACCTTGAGTGTCTGGGTTTTTAGGGGATGTTGGTAAACTCTATCTTTGACATCATCAACCATCAAAGCTTATTCTTCATCACCTTACTCCTCATTCATATATAGCGGCAGTTCTCCTTGTTCTTGTTCGGATTCATCCAGTGCTGCTTCTGGTGTGGGTAGCGATTGCTCTAACGAAATGGAAATGGAAAAGGTGGTCGGACTAAATAGCCTTCTGGGTTGATCTTTGAATCATCAAACCTATCAGCAGTAATGAATCAGCCTGTCTTTTCAAAACTTCAGTATTGAGATTGTAAATACTCTTCAGCTTTTCGTAAGCTTCACCCACCCAATTAAGTGATCAAAATTCAGCATTTTGTATCCAACCTCTCCTCTGAATTTCCTAACCAGAGATCGATATTCTTATCATGTTCAAGTTACTCTTCCCGGATCTTTGCAACTATTTACTTTAGCATTTACCCTATTCTACAATCAGGTTTGAGTCTAAATTTAGCGTCTGCCCAAGCGTTCTCCTGCCAGTAAACATCAACTTAGGGTGTAGCCTTACGATCAATTGCAAAATGCATTCGTACTTGGTCTACATTGGATCTACAATCTGGTTTAAATCTTCCCTATTTTTTATCGTAATTCGGAGATGATTAGCCAGACTTGATCAACCCCTCTCATAATGTTGTGTGCCACTGCATAATGGCCAGTAAATGATTTGTTGCAAGTTATTGCAAAATAATAAATTGTTGATTTTTGTGGGATTTCCCTATATAGCAATATGTGGTCTCAGGTTATGACTATATTATTTGATCCGAAGACAATCAAGCTGACATTTTCACAATTTGTTTCTTATAGCTAGAGGGTTGGAAAAAGTCAGAAACTTTCAATACTATTGCTTTAGATGTTATAAAATAAAAATGTGACAAGGCATAGAGGTGGCGGTGTGTATTATTTAGCAAAAAAATATTTTGATGCAAAACCCAGCAAAAGTTAAACGTAGCACATAAAATATGAAAGGCATACACACTACATCATCGCATTATGCACACACTAAGTGATAATCCCCCAGTACTAATAGGGTAAAAAAATCAAATTAAGAATTGGATATAGGATAATACAAAATACGTATACAAGCTACATACATACATAATATAGGCTATACATAACGCATACTATATGCTTTTACTATGCTATTTTTTTATTGGTTGAAAATATTATGTATGTATGTATTTCGTTTATAAATGTCAAAATCCATTTTTTGCCAATAACTTTCGAACTACTGCTCCATTTTACTTGAAACTTGGTCACAATACACCCCAGGCTCTCTACTATCCGAAAATCTAATAAAAATTTGCATACGTCATCATTTCATGCAGAAAATGAGTATCCATCCGCAGTAACTGTGAAAATCTGACTTAAAAGGCAAAAATGGAAATTTAGCTAGAGCTATTAATTATACCGTTATATTTATTATGAATGTTTTATTAACTATTACATCATGAAAAGTCTTTGTAAAGCCTCGTAGATCAAAATAATACCGAATTTTATCATATTTTTTTTTGAAAATTTCCGGTCCCGAAGGCCAAAAGTGGTCCTGGGTCTGTTTGGAGAAAATGTTTGGAAAAAATTTTCTTGGAAAATAGGGTTAATAAGAAACCAATCAATTACGAGATCTTTGATTCAGTAATGTCGAAACAACATTGCAACATTGTTAAAATGACGTTATTTTGATATTGTTTTGATGTTGTTCGGACGTGTTGTGCTGGCCGGGAATCAATATCTGTAGAGAACACCAAGAAAAAGAATAACTTCAATGAAGAAGCCAACCAATCAATTGCAAGATCATTTTTCAATATGAACCTCAGCAGATGATTTACACTTATTTCTTACTTTGAAGGAGGCAACAGAGATTAGCTTTTGTTTACAAAACTTATCACTTCCCAGTGGACAAAAACTTTTTGCTCAGAGAGTTTGTGTTAACATATAAAATCATATGAGGCTCAATGTCGGCGGTCGAAATAAGAGTAAACAATCACTGCGGAGGAATGATTTATGATCATAGCTTCGGACTTTGTAGCATGAAGCTATGCTATAAAATTCCACCTACACAGTGATTATTTGCTCTTATCTCGACAACTCACTGTGGAGTTAACTTAAAGGGTAATGTAAAATAACAAAATAAGCTTACATCAACCAGAACATCCCACGGACAGTGCAATTGTTGTTTAAAGAGCACATTGCTAGATCCAACAACAAAACTGTTTACTTTTGATTTACGAAGTAATGTCATATTATGCAATGACATGTATGGTTGAAACAAGCAACCCTACAAGAGGATCAAGTTACATTCAAATGTCAATCCTTTAAAGGGTTTATCCAGTATGTAGACATCATTAAGGTGTATCAAGTGAAAATCCTGCAGAACTAATGCATAGACAGTATGGGGGATACATACACATGGCAATGCTACCATACAAATAGAAAAATGCAAAGTTGTAATCATATGAAGAAATGATTGCAACCAGAAGAAAATATTTGGCTATAGCTAACAACACCCTGTGTGCAAAAACTTGTTGAAAGTCAGCAGTAAAGACGCTAGAATAACGTCGAACGGCGTTGTTCTAGCGGATTTACTGTGGACTTTAAACAAGTTATTGCCCACTGGACAGTTTCAGAGTTGAAGTTAAACATTTCAATAATATTTCAGTGGTTAAAATAATTGCCGTTTATCACTGTGGAGGAGAGAATTTTTAGAATATTCTCAGCCAATTTGGCTAAAAATATTCTGAAAAATCTCTCCTCCACAATGATAACCGGCATTATATTAACCCCTGAAGTCAAATGTATTTACTTCTCACACAATTATTGACCCAACTCTGCAATGTTTATTTACACTTATTCCACTCATGCCGTGGTCCCACAAACCAGCATACTACTAAGTTCTTACCTCTTCAAATATATCCAACGGGAGACCATGTAAATCATGCGGAGTCTGAGTTCCCTACAAGTAGAAGCAGTTACCTTACAGATTTTAAATCATCTTAAATTCCATTTCTTACAACATTTAGCTTTAGGCAAATTTGCATCATTAATTTGATAAAAGTTTTTATTCAGAATACTTATCTGTGGCTACAAGACCACAAAAATAATATTTATTATATGCAGACAAAGTCAATGAACTTTTAGGAGCCATCTCCAAAATTCGATTCAAAAAGCAGATATTTTAGCAGTTTTAAAGTAGACAAAATCAATTAATCTGAGAAAAATTAATCTACAATGAAGAGTCTTGAGTCAATGAGCTTTCAATTGATTGATTTATTCGTGACAAAATAACCAATCAATTGCAAGATCATCGATCCAGCACTATTTCGCAGGGAACAAACTTTTGTGGCTAGAGCAAGAAGTAAAATTTTCATAGCATCTATATACTATTTGTCTACTCTTTTTCAAAGTAATTTTTGCATTATTAGTAGAAACTTTTGTAGACTTTAGCCCAAATTGTACTCATAAACACCCTCCACCGGTGATGTTATATTTAGGCTTGTAATTTACTTGAAATTGTGTGACTCTAATAGACTCTAATATTATGATTACGATTGTGATTTTTGACTTGGCATTGTTATAACCATGCTTCTAGAAGGAAAAACATACCTTTCTGATAAACACACCATCCACACAAGTAGCATGAAGTAATCCTTTATTTATCAAACCTATAGAAATAATAATATATTAAAACATCTAGAGTCAACACCAGGAGTTAAAATAGCTGCTGGTCATCACTGTGGAGGATATATTTTACTGAACATTTTGGAGGAGCATTATTTTGGAATATTTTCAGCCAATTTGTCCTCCACAGTGATGACCAGCGGTTATTTTAACCACTCAACACACAACCTCTTTCACATGAACAGGCACTCAAAACAAGTGCACACATATATTCACAGTGTAGAAGACGTGTGGTAGTATTTCCAAAGATAAATACAGAAATCAAAATAAACAAACATACTCTTCCAAGCCACAACATAACTGTCAGACATCACCTGTGGAGGAGTGTTTTTTGAGTCCAATTTGAAGCTGAAAACTGCGCTCAAAAAACGCTACTCAATTAGTAATGTCCGGCATTTATATTGAGGCTTGCTCTTCATGGATATGTTTAGTTATTTTAGATGCTGAATATATTGAAATGTTCTAAATCGCTTTGCATATTCAGGTATAACATATTTAATAGAACAGATTAGCTTAGACTATACTCTATAATCTCGCAACCAAGTGCCACCCGCCAATTGGCGCCAGCGCTTATTTTCGGAAACAAGTGCCAGCGCTTCTTTGCGGCCAGATATTTATTTCAAATTTAAATATTTCGTTTCAATTTGAGAAATTGGTGTAAAAATTATTTTCTTATCATTAATCTAGATGAAGTATATTTTATTACTGGCTCAGCCTTCTCGTAAACATGAAAAGAAGCTTTTCACTATACATGGTACTTTAAGCCTGTTATTTCTTCTATTTCTCTAGTGAAAGTGATGATAAAGATATTGTTATTGACTAATTATTTTCGTTATTTGTGATTGTTTTTGTGAAATAAAAGTGTCTTTGATCTTTAAAATCGCAAATATTCTCATAGCAATTTTTGGTGGCGGCACTTCATTCCAGCCCTGCTTTTCTTTAATATTTGCGCCGGCGTTTGTTTGCAAAACTATAGGGTATAAAGAAGAAGCTTGTACAGTGTTCAAAAAATAAGTGTAAATCACTGTGTAGGAGGAATTTGAGCATAGCTTCACTCCTCCATAGTAGTTATTTGCTCTTATTCAACCACGATTGTATATTATCTCCCAATAGCCTGCTTAGTATCAAGATGATATATCAATGGCTTCTTTTGAAATCTTTATGGAAATTAGTAAACAACAAGATACATCAGATCTAAAAATATCAAAGGGTTATAAATCTTACCTGGGAAGAGCGTAATGATGGAAAGAATAAACTTGCATACATCTTTTACAGGATTACCCCAGAACACAACCTGATTAATAACACAAAATGATCATTAAAAATACATATACAGTACATCACCTTTGCTCAAAAATCACTCCTCCATAGGGATTATTTACTCTTATTTCGACTGCTGAACATTTCCAAATCTTCTTCTTCTTCTTTTTTTACTTTTTAGTCTTTTGATTGAAAATAATCAGAGCAACCCAGTGGGCAAAAACTTGTTCAAAGTCTGCAGTAAAGACCTTTAATCTTACTAAAAACACATATATCCATAAAGTGCATAGACCCAAGAAAAATGAACGTTTATACATATATTTAAGTGCAAGAATGTAAGCATTACCTTTTTTTCAAGAAGCAATAGTTTGAACAGTAACAAAATCTAAAGATAATGAAAAGGAATTTGTATATACGTATGACACACATTATTCAATCTAGGTATAAGATTTTTTAGAATAATTTTAGACAAGTTACCGTGTGAGAGATTTCGGGAAAATGGGACCAATAAAATCAATTCTAAAGCTCTCTTAACAGAAAGATATAAAACAGGACCAAAAGCCTGAAGCAATGAGGCTAGAAAGCCTAAAGCAATGCTAAAACATTGATCCTCCACAGTGATTATTTGCTCTTAATTTGAACACTGACAACGTTACACCATTTAATCAAGATTTGCCTATGATAACACAGTTCCATAATATATAAATTCTTCAGATACATAAAGCCTAATTATAACAGTTGGACATCACCTGTGGAGGAGTGTTTTTAAGTACAATGTTCAGCTACAAACACTCCTTCACAGGTGATTATTAACTGTGATATTGAGGCTTGGATATTGTTTTATCATAGAGTATACCTTTTGCTTGTAGTTCATGACAATGTCTTGCAATTCAAAACCTAGAGTTATAATAAATATTCGTTAGAAAACTCTTACCTAAACCTCACAAACTGAAACCCCCTAAACTCTTGATGTTGATAAATAAAACACAACTGCTCCTTTTTTAACGATTATATATAATCCAAAAATATGAAGAAGCCTTAATAATATTCTCCAATATGATGCTACTGAATTGCAAAATAAAATTACACATTCTGTTGAAATCACATTTTAAAGCTCGAATATAAATGGAGGATGTCACCAGTGCAGGAGCATCTTTTTAGTATAGTATTCAGCTGCAAAGTTACTTTCAAGATTGTTCTCACTTGTTCACGACATCTATGTAAGAACGTGGAACTGATTATCATACTTGGTGCTTTGGTACTAAAATGTATTGAAGATCGCAAACACGACAGCGGTTAAAAATCTGTGGAAGTAAATTTTATTTACCCAAATGAAATATTGACTGATCTAACTTCATAGTAGCAAATTGTTGACTCAAATTATCAAAACATTCCTATAATAACATTAAAACTCATAGAAAGTAGTTATCAAACCTCAATATAACAGTTGGACATCACCTATGGAGGAGTGTTTTTGAGTTCAGTTCACAAACACTCCTTCACAGGTGATGTCCAACCGTTATATGGAGATTTGAGTTCTCATCAGTCACCAGTGGTTAAAATAAGTGAACAATCACTGTGGAGGAGATTTTTGAGTATTGCATCAGGATACAAAGCCTGAAGCAATGCCCAGAAATCACTCTTCCGCAATGATTATTATTCTTATTTCAAATGCACATCATACCTCATTTCTTACTTGGATAATGAACTAGCAAATAATTTTGTTTTTGTTTTTGACAATTTTACTGAGACACCTATTTTTCAGTACTTGCAATGGGAGCAAATAAACGCAATATTTTTTATGGTTTTAGTAATTTTTTAATGTTAGCATCAGGCTGAAATTCCTAGATCAAGACGTGATCATTTGCTTTGGAGCACAGAGAAAAAAACAGATAATCACTGCGAAGAAGGGATTTTTGAGCCTAGCCTCAGGCTTTGTAGCCTGAAGCTATACTAAAAAATCACTCCTCCATGGTGATTATATACAAAGTATATTATGTTACTTATCCGACTATATCATCACTTCACCTTTAATATATCTGTTTTAGTGAAATCTAATTCATTGAAATATGCATGTGTGACGAGTTCAAGTTTTGATAAGACGAATGTGTATAATGGCTAAAATAAACAAATAAAATTACATAGTTCGTCATATGTCACAATAGTAATGTTCAGGAGCAGTTCTGAGAAGAAGTGTGTTCCCCAGCTGGCAAAAACCTGTTCAAAGTCAGCAAAATAACATTGACTGTACTCACCATCTTCATGAGTAGGCAAACACTTTTCTGCACTGTTGTTCTTGTTATATTCTCATCTTTATTCCTAAGTTTCTAAAAACACAAACAAAAGAAGAAATATCATTAGCCATTATATGAACTGGAGTAAACAATAAACAGGAATGTCAGTGAAAAGTCGGTTCATGCAGTTACTTTTACAAAAAGTATGCAGAATACAATCCGTGAGAAATACTGTATAACAGTTCTAATTATCAATCTGCAGAATTTCATAATACTGCAGGTGTACTATATAAGTATTAGCCTCAAGATAACGATCAGACATCACCTGTGGAGAAGTGTTCTGTGAGTAACTGTACTCATAACGCTCATCCACAGGCAATGTCTGTATTCTTAAAGACTTATATTTGTAAATGAGAGTACAGTGGTCAAAATAGGAATAAATAAACACTGTGGAGGAGGCATTTTGAGCATTGTTGCAGACTTCATATGAAATAAATGTATGTATTATGTACAAGTAATTGTTGGACGTAACCTATAAGGGAGTGTTTTTTTGAGTATAGTTTTCAGCTGCAAAGTTGAAAACTATAAACACTAAAAAACATTCCTCCGCAGATGATGTCTGACCGTTATTTCAAAGCTTGATCTTTATACCTTGCTATCGATTTGTCTAAAACACGATACAGCAAATATTGTATCTGTCGATAGTTTCGAACCTTTTGTAAGAGCAGGAAGATGGAAAAATGAGTGATCTAAAATAATAAAATATTTCATGATAAATGTCTCTATAGCAGAGATTGTGTCGACAACATCATGTCTGACATACCAAAATAAATAAAGTCTATAATCTGGGTCACTGTAGAATGTACTAAATGAGATGATAAACTAACATTATATCATCTGAGGCAAGGGGCCATGAGTGTGCAATAACAATAGTGACAGTAGGATGGTTCAAACCACCAACTGTTCTCAATTCAATGGTAAGGGTTGAATGTGTATGAGCGAAAGCAACAACGAGGTGCACACACAACTTACCAATGCACTGACAGCTCAAAAAAAGTTGGCAGAGCATTGGAACAAAAATCCAGAGGTCGCCTGTTCAAACCTGACTCAGTCCACTATTATTTCTGCACACTTGAAAAAATCTTGATTAACTTATATATATATATAAATCTGCAAAAAATAATGACGAGAAGTTTGGGTTTTGATATCAATTTTTGAAACAGATGCGTCTGTAGATGACTGAATAGTACTTATATGGTGAAACTTCACGAAGGCTTAACGAATGTATCGTTGATCACAATAAATGTGGCAAGAAGTCACATGTCTACCAGCACGTTAGTACAACTGATCATCCAATAGTGAAATCTAAAGCTGTTGAAATTTGAAATAAAACTGTGGTGGTTACAGACACCAAAAAAATTCAGAGGCTCTGTTTATACAAAATGAAAAATGTACTTTGAATGAACAAGGACAGTCCCGAAATTTATCATTATTTAGTTGAGTAAATATGTTTCTATATATGACACACTTTGGATTGTCATACTATTTATTGTATGTTTCATTGTATTTTTGGACTTTGCCCTTTACCGTTCTGCATTGTGTATTTTATATTGTTTCCATGGTTTCGTTATGTTTGGTTTCCATGGTTTCATTATGTTTGTACTATGTGTCAAATTATGTTAATTATACTTTGTAAATAAAGTTTGAACTCTTACTGTAAATTCATTCGTGACTAGATGAAATATCCGCTTCAAAAAATGTCATCAAAAATGAAACTTCTCGTTATTTATTCTGAAACTTCTCGTCATTTACCAACATATTGTTTCAACAATAAGGCTATCATCTGGGTGGAAGAAATCAGAATGCAGGGAGTTTAAGATGTTCTCCCCTCTAATTAAAATATTTCCAATGTTTGCTCATGAATTGATGCATATTTAAATATGGTCATGTTGGTTTTCTTAATTTCCCCCAAATAATATCCTGAATTGTACATCTATATACATACAATATCCATAATATTAACATGAAGGTCATTCTTTTGATTGACTTCATACTCCGTAGATACTAGATACAGCAAGCCTGAAGTCATGCTCAAAAATCCTTATTATTGATTATTTCTATTCTTATTTCAACCACTGTCATACATACCTTCTTCATAATTATGAGCTCCATCAGGCATTGCAAGATAAGGAAGCGCATGCCATTGCTTTGGCAATGCTATGTCAGCACCTTCTTTGTTTTCTAGTAATGGGTCCTTTATAGGAGGATAACAAAACTCAACCTTAAAATAAAGAAAAAAGTTTTAATAACCTTCAAGCCTGAATCAATATTATCGATATTATCTATGGAGAGTGTTTTTGAGTAGTTTTCAACTGGAAATCTGACAACTGTACTCGAAAAACACTCCTCCACAAGTGACGTCCAACGCTTATTTTAAGGCCTGTAATATAGAGAGGTCAGGTATTAAAAACAACACGTTCAGTGTTTGAAATAAGAGCAAATAATCGCTGTGGAAGAGTGCTTTTTGAACATTTCTTTAGGTTATAAAACATGAAGCAATGCTAAAAGAACCCTCTTTCACAATGATTATTTGTTCTTATTTTGAACACTGATGTTTTATTAGTGCGCCAAGTTAACAAAATCTCCTGTTGTTGGTCACTCATGGTAGAGTGTATATACTAAAAAGGTGATAGCTGGTAAACTACTCATGATGCAGTAATTATGTTTTATGACCCTTAAGTGACTAACATTAATATTTATTTCAAAATTGAAGAAAGAAGCTTCCCAAAATCAATTCTTAATATTTAAAAAGTTATTTTTATAAAAAATATCACTCATTATCTCCAAACTAACGAGGAAGCTTACCCAAAATAAAAACAGATGCCAAAAAATTAATGGTGAAAGTCTCACAGAAAAATGTGATTATGGTCAAATCCTTAAACCGTGAAAAAAAATCAATGGTTTTCTAAGTTAAAAATTTAACTTTTGCCTCAATATTTGGGTGAATGTGGTCAACGTCTCATAGATTCTGATTCTAAGTCCAAATGTGACTGTCGTCAAAGTCTCATTGGAATCTAATCCTTTTCACCAATACTTAGTCCCAAGTCGAAAGAAATTTAGCCAGCAGTCAAACTTCAGGGCCCAGTTGTTCAAAAGTCAATTAATCTAGGATTAAAACTACTTTCTACCAATCAAATGTTGTGAAAAGATAATTTAATTGAAAAACTGGGACCAGGACGGCACCACGCCTTTTTGGTCAATTGGATCGGAAATGCAATTTAGACCCTTCTTGCCTGAAACTTTGTCCCGAATTGACAAATTTACAATATCGATAACATTTTGGCAAATCCTTCCAAAATATTGTCTCACATGATAGTATCAATACTGCCGCCACCAAGTAAAGTGATAGTACAGTAATAGCCCATCCCAACTTTATTTGGTGGGTTAAAAATACGGGGGGAAATAATGGAACACAAATACAGAACTGTATATAACTAAGGAATGGAGAACCTAAAGTACATAGCTTAAATATTCTCCACAGAACAAATATCGATGTTGTTAATATTTCACAGAAAAAAATTGATATTGAAAATGAATACAATGGAACCCTGTCTTAATTCTGGAAATTTTAAGGCATGTCTTCTTACACATTCAGAATTTTTTTACCTGTGTTCCCTTTTGATGATGAAATCCAATCACAAATATATGGAACAACGTTGAATCATTATCATCTTGAGACATTTTTTACTAAATTCTTACACTGTAAATAAGAATAAATTAAATTCATGTCGCTCTTCAAAACTTTGAATGATAGTAAGTCAAGCCTGAATATAACTGCCGGACATCACCTATGGAGGAGTGTTTTTTAGTATACACTCATCTACAAGTGATTTCTGACAGTTATATTCAGGCTTGTAGTAAGTTAATGAACAAATGGGTTTAGTTTGGGACAGCCCTTTATAATAAGGACCTAACCCAAAAAGTCAGCAGTAACGATGCTAGAACAATGCGAAACATCCATTATATATATATACATATTTTCATCAATAACGATTTTGGTCTTGCCCAAACTTTTTAACTATGAACAAAATCCTCAGGAACAACATTTATTTAGTTACTAAATTGTGTGATTATTTTGTTATCCTATAGTACCTTACCTTCCAGGACACATAACATTGATCATAATTCATAGTCATGACTAATGAACGAAATAATGCAAAAAATTAATCGGCAAGCAATGGTGTTGAACTGCTCTATTTTTCTTTTTCTTTCTTTCTCTTTCCCCCCCAATGTTGATATTTTATTTTAAAGATTTGTAAACTAAAATCTCAAACAGCAGATTATAACGTAAAGAATTAATATGAATGAAGAAAGCAAAGAGACAGGAATCCTTAGCTAATGTAAAGCATTGCCTTAGGGGTCAGGAAAGAACTTTTGAAGCAGAGAAAGCTAGCTTTTAGCAGCCTCTCTTTTTAGCTCTATAGCTCTTATAGTTGGAGAATGTACAGATATTAGTTTTGGGTGTGTAAATTTATATAGTCAGTTCACGTAGCTAACCCACTTTACAAAGTATATCTTGCAAGCACAGTTAAAAATCTCGTTAGTGTCTAAACGCACTATGCATTCCAGTTTGCGCGAAAAAGCCAAGATAGGCCAAGGATTTTTGGAGTTTGTCTGGACTTTGTTTACTTCTTCGTGTTCGGCAAGCTAGATTCCACATCTCAGAATCTTTAAAGCCCCAAATGCAAATAAGACATTAGTGCACATCAAAAAGGAGAAACTCAACCAATATATGCAATAATGACAAAATGGAAAATACTTTTAGATAAGACAGGACCAGATTATCCATAATATTCCAATATAAAAGTGACTTCACTTTATTTAAAATATAATTTATAGGTAATATGTTTTTCATGATTAAATTAATCTTTTTTGCTTTATTAAATGTTATTGTTTATGCAAATATGGCGGAACAACATGTGGTAAAAAATATTAAAAATAATAACGTACATGCCCTGTCCTGGACAAGTTATGAGTACTAGACTACGATATAAGAGGATGAACTAGTAGCGACCTATACAAATTCCAAGGTAGTTATATGTATTAACTGGAGGAAGGAGGTCTCCATCCCTCCCCTCCGACACCAGCTAAAAGTTTTCTTGCTTTTTGGCTCACTGGCTAATTTATCTCACACCAAATGAACATATACTTGGCTGGTTTGGCTGTTTAGTTCAGTCCTTTTTGGTTAGCTACAGTTCGGCTGCATTGTAAAATCCAGAGGCTGTATCTAATTTTATATTTTCTTCAATTTAAAGAAAAACCACACTATGTTTAATAAATAATTTTGCACTAAATGTAATAATTGTATTTACATAATATATAGTTAGAGTTTATAGCTACAGTTTACTTACAGATATGAATTATAATAATTTACTGGTCCACGAGATTGTTGATGCTCTAGTTACCACATGGTTGGTAGAAGATGCACCCAGTTTTGATTATGGAGGTTTTGTTGTTGGTGACATAACTGGCGAAAGTGTAATATTGTGTAAGTCGAAAGGGTTTCTTTGTGGAAAACCATATGTTGACGCAATCTTTCATAGACTAAATTGTTCTATTAAGTGGAATTATGAAGAAGGTGTGTTGTTAGAGCCTGTTTGTACAGTTGCTAAAATCGATGGCAAAGTGAAAGATATCTTACGTGGCGAGAGAGTTGCTTTGAATGTTTTAGCAAGGGCAAGTGGAATCGCAACAGCTTGCAGACAAATGCAAGAGATAAGGAAGAAATGTAATTGGTCGGGAGAAATTGCTGGTACAAGGAAAACAACACCTGGATTTAGAAATGTTGAAAAGTATTCTTTGTTAGTTGGGGAATGTTCAACTCACAGGTAAGTATGTAAATGTATGTAAAATGGAAGGAGTTTCTTCACTATAGCGATATCAATCTGTGCTTAACCCTTTAACAGATTGTAATGGCCAGGGAAGGGTAGATTTCTCCCCCTGATTTTTATGTTTTGTTTTAAGAATTAGATAGGTAGTACTTGTTTTTTGGTGTCCCTTCTGTTGTTGTATGTTTACAAAGCCCTTGTCTATTGTCAATAATTATATGGTACGTGTTAAATGGATTGCTTTAATTATAAAGTAACAGTGCTTAAAACATGAGCAAATAATCACTGTGAAGGAGGGCTCTGAGTATAGCTTCACACTTTATAGCCTAAAGCCATGTTCAAAATTCCATCCTCTACAGTGATATATTGCTTTTAATTTGATTTAGTGTAGGCCTACATATCATCTTTCCAATATATAAAAATAATAAAGTATATACATATACAGTCCTGAATTCACGTCTGCATTTTCCTGTGGAGAAGCATCTTTGGAGAGTAAATTGCAGCCTGTTGGGGAATGTCGTTGTGAATTCAGAGGCCTGTATATACATATGATGTAACAAATTTAGTGCATTATCTATTTGGCAGGATTTCTCTGGACATTAAAATCAATAGTACCATTAGAGGATGTAATCTTTTATTGTTGGATTTAGATATGATATTTCATCGATGGTTATGTTGAAAGATAACCATATTTGGACATTGGGAAGCATTACCAATGCAGTTATGAAAGCTAGAAAAGCATGTGGATTTTCATCTAAAATTGAAGTTGAATGTCGTAGTGTGAACGAAGCCTTAGAAGCGTGTTCTTCTGGTGCTGATATTGTCATGCTAGATAATTTTGACGCAAGTGTAACAGAGGTTTCAGCAAAAGAGATTAAATTAAAATATCCTAACATTATTGTTGAAGTTAGTGGGGGAATGAATGAAACAAATATTTCCGGTTTCATGACTCCAAGCGTTGATGTCATTTCTGCTAGTTGTTTGACACAGGGTTACAAAACTGTAGATTTTTCAATAAAAATTTTAAAAGGTGATCACGACCCTTCAAATCCTACTGTTAAAGAATCATATTTGTGTTCGAAATAAGAGCTACAATGCCCGAAACTATGCTCAAAAGCCCCTCATCCACCACAGCGATTTTTGTTCTTATTTCGAACATTACATAAATAAAAAGTTGCACGCTTGTGGTTTATCAAAAATTACCGATCGAATGCAAATTTGTTGGCATTCCACCCTTCTTCACGGACACTATTGTTGTTAATTTCTATTATTTAAAAATATCATTAAAAGAAATCATGCAACTAATATTAATACTGTTCGTTATGAGCTACCCAATGGACAAAAACTTGTTCAAAGTCAGCAGTTGTTCAACGTTGTTCTACCGTCTTTACTGCTGACTTTGAACAAGTTTTTGCCGACTAGATATCTTCAAATTAATATCTTATTATAAAAACTTGTTCAAAGTCTACAGTAAAGATGCTAGAACAACGTCGAATGATGTTGTTCTAGCGTCTTTACTGCTGACTTTGCACAAGTTTTTGTCCACTTGAATCATCCTGAAGAAACAAATCAAATGCAAGCTTTTTTTCATACCGTCTCTTTGCGATTATATTCTAGCTACTGAAGAAGTAGGTTTGAAACGAAATTCTAAAATGGTCGTATGGATGGCCCTTCATGAATGGCCCAAATTGCAACAGTTGAAATAAGAGTAAATAATCACTGTAGAAAGCCTAAAGATATGCTCGAATATCACTCCTCAACAGTCATTATTTAATCATATTCGATCATTGAAATTGCTCAAATTTTATATCTAGTTCCCAGTGCGCAAAACCTTTCAGCGTCTTTACTGCTGACTTTGAGCACGTTTTTGCACTGACTTGTCATGGATTATATAAAACTATTCATATTATGCCATACTATTCTTTATACAATATATTAAAATTACATTCACGTTTCAATTTGTAGAAATATCAACATCGTTAGTCATGCTACCTTTCTTTTGAATAGAAGGGTGTGGCATGATGTGGCTCTCGATTGATTGTCTTTGTTTTCTAAACAAAGAGATATTATTATTACAGTTGTCGTTTGAACATGACTTTTTACTATAAGATATGTTATGAGATACAGGGGTTAAAATAACTGCGAAGGAGAGATTTTCAAGAATAATTTCAGCCAAATACGATATAGCAATCGATTGGTTTCTTCGGTATGAAGGAACCAATCATCTACAAGATCGTTGACATGTTCATTAGCAAACGTTGTTCTAACGTTATTTTGTTGACTTTGAACAGATTTTTGGGGGCATGGATAGTTGTTATTAAGCGGTAGCTACTAATTATGCTTACTTTTCAATTCTTGCCAATTTTTGGACTGATTGTATTCGTCCTTTATATATATGACCGTCTCTTCCTAAAACATCAGTTTCGAAGAGTTGTCTCTCTCCAGGTTGAAATGGTGTATGTTCTTCGCGATAAAACATAGGTGGTTTACCAGGATTGCGGTGGTGCTGTTCAACTAATGTATGGACTCCTCCACACGCGCGATTTGTTTGGATTGCTAATTCATTAAGATCACGGACTCCGCTATAAAAACAAAAGGTTAGATGGCATGAACTGGTATACACAATGTGCGAGAAGGTGATTTTTTTGAAGGTAAAGAAAGAGGAAGCCGCAGCAAAGACGCTAGAACAACGTCTGGAGTATGCTTCAAAATCATACAGAAAACGCGATTAAATTATCGACGAAAATTATGGCGATAACAGGGTCAGTGCTTTCATTTGATTTCTTTAGTTACACACCCTTGTCAGATTAACAATTAACAAAGAAGATAACTAACAAATAATAGCGAAGAAGATAACTTACCATAACTGCAATAATTCGTTTTGAAGTTTATCACGTGCTTGAGCCAATTCAAATCGATCCTTGTTACCATGACACCAAGATCGCTGCATGTGTTGACGAATTGTTTGTAAATCGAAGGTCGTGACTGGTCTTATAGATTTCATTCCAGGAAGAGGTTGATAGGCTGGTAAAGCTAAACCTAAATGTAAAATTAGTAGGTAAGATAGTTAAAGTTATGTCAGTTTATTAGGTGATATGTTCCGCGAATAGATGGCAAACATTCTGTTGAAAGATACTTCCCTGCAGGCACACAACGTTGGATCAACGTTGAAACAACGTCAAAACGATGTTTTAGATTCAAATAGACTTTTGTTCGAAACAACGAAATAAAGCCTATTCGAGATAACGAGAGATTACACAACTTCGATCCCCTTTAAAATATAAACATAAAATTTTTGTTAAAAGAGAGTAGCCCTTGTGAACCAAGTTTAATTTTACTGCAACGGTTCCCAGTGGGCAAAAACCTGTTCAAAGTCTACAGTAAAGACGCTAGAACAACTTTTTCAGCTGGAGAGCGCAGCTGTTCTAGCGTCTTTACTGCGGACTTTAAACAAGTTTTTGCCTACTGATTTACTTCTAACCAAATTCTAACCAACCTGCAGTTGTAGTCGGTACATCAACTGCTCGATCACAAGATATACAGTTACAACCAGAAACCAGTTTTTTACGCGTAGCTGCAGCTGTGACGTCATCTGTCTGTTGCATGACGGGTACTTTGGGTTTGAATGTTTTGAATCGGTTATCAATGTAACCTTTAATTTGCTTCATTTCTTGACGATCAATTTTGTCATTGAGACATGTTTGCATATCACTCACAGCTGTGCTTGTTGTGTTCTCCTAAAGAACATGCGATTTACGTTTGTTATAAGAGCTAGACTAGACAATAGTCTACGGGTATCGGTCTATGAAAATCGGAAGATTACACGGGAATCGGGCGAAATCATGACCTACTGATATTCCAAGTTTTGTCATACAAATTTCCCTTGAAATATTAATATTTAAGGGTGCCATGTTAGCATACGGCAACCTCGTGCCCAGGGCCTTTTATTTATTTTTAAGGCCCTGGGGAACTAGGTTGATTATGCAGCAGATAAATTAATATTTTTTATGGTTCGTTAAAATATGAAAAAGAGCAAATAGAAAGACTGTTAAAAATTGTAAATACGTGTGACCGTCATCAACCTCGTTTCCAGGGCTTCTTCTCTCCTGACGTTTAACGCTATGATTGTTAAACGTCAAGAGAGAAGAAGCCCTGGGAACAATGTTGCCTTTTTATGTGATACTGAGATGTGCATTGCAAATTATATAGAACTTACTTAGTTTTTCAAACTTATTTAAGAACAATAGACCTATTCACAAATACATGATAACGTGATGATGGCTGTTTAAGGTAGAAACTGTTGCAATGCAATAATTTATTTTTTGTGCAAATCCTGGAACTCTACCAAAAGACTTTCCATTGATAGAAATGATGTGTGACGTCAATTTCTACCAATGGAATGCCTTCTCTTGACTTAACGCAATGCATTTTTCGCCTAGTAGAAATCAATCGTTGGTTGTGAATTTTATAACAAAAGGAAACTTGTTCTCAGTGGGCAAAAATGTGTTCGAAGTCCGCAGCAAAGACACCAGAATATCGTCGTTCGACGTTACTGCTGACTTTGAGTATTTGGGTTACTTACAGTTCCAGTTATCTTCTGCATAATATCTTGTATATTACGGTCAAGTTCACTAACACAGATATCAAACTGTTCACGATTAACTTTATTCTCAATTAACTGACGATCTGCTTTCCCAGCTATCTCTTTCTTTACGTATTCTTTATTTACTTTCGTCTCCTGCATTAAGAAAGAAAGTAGAAAACATATAAGATATAATATATTACACGATGCACGACGTCGAATCAACGTCCAAGCAACTAGGTAGATCGTGCGTCTGCCGCATCTGTGAGGAAGAGTGTTATTTTGATAAATTTGATTGGTAATTCATAATGACAAACAAATGAAACAACCAACGAAAAACAACGACGTCGGATCAACGTCCAAACAACATCATAACGACGTCGCGTTAATGATGTTTCTATGTCGACCAAACATCGTGCGCCTGTTAGGTATAGTATCTGCAGAGAAAGGTGATGTCAATGAACTTGCAATTGATTGGTATCTTGGTACGACAGAACCAATCAAATATACGATCGTTCATTCTGCGGTTTCAAAAAAAAGAGACATAAGGCATGTAATAGACCTATTCACAATAAAATATTTAAAAAACGAGGTGTAGAAACATGTTGCAATGCAATAGCTTTCTTTTGTGCAGGAACTATCTATTGTTAGTCAATTATTTGATTTTAGTGGCACTCTTCAACGCGGATGTTATTTTACTTACTTGCAATGTTATGACATCAGCAATGGTGAGTTCAATTTTCTTTTCTTTGTTCTTTAAATCCTGTGAAAGAATATCAATATCATTTTGAAACTTTGATTGTTGTTCTTGAAGATCAAAGATGGTACCACGAATTTTGTTGAGAGCATTTTCATCCACAATGTTATTGTTATTTGTTTGCTGCTCCTTCACGACATCCGATTTGGTTCTATGAAAGTTATCGGTCATATCTTCAAGGTTTCGTTCTAACTTTCGCATTGCGCTTGATAACGATTTTTGTTGCGTGGAAAACTCATCTGTTTGTGACACTAATCCCTGTAAATCTTCAGCAACTGTACGATGAGTGGTTTCCAAAGCTGTCACGTGACTGGATAGACTTTTGATTTCGTCACGAATTGCAGTTATTCGTTCTTGTACCTGTAAAATTAAGAACGTTATCAGGACTAAATATCCAAGCTCGTCCCCAGCTCTTTTTGACTTTTTTTTATTTTATAAGGTCCGAGAAAAATAAAAAAAAGTCAAAACGGGCTGGGGACAAGCTTAGCAGGGCCGAAATCGTAAAACTCAGATGGGCTTTTAAACAAGCTGACTGACTGCAGTTTACGATATCTTTTCGCCCAAACTCGTTTTCTTTCTCGGGTTTATACCCGAGAAAAAAATCAAAAAGTCAAGAAGCGCTGGAAACGAGTTTGCTTTTTTGTCTAGAAAAGAATTTAAAATTATTACTCACCTCTGCTTCCTCAGCTTTTCCTTCAATGGCTGCAAGTTCTAACTTTTTCGCTAATCCTAACTCTAATTGATCCATCCTTACTTTAGCCTTCTTTATTTCTTGCTCCAGGAACATCATTTTATTTGACACATCTTGATAATCATTTTTTAACAATTTTACAGATGATTTCTTATTAGCTGGTTGTGCTTCCGCTGATTGCTGGGTTGGTGGTTCGGACATTTGAGACATTACAGGTAATTCCATATTGGTTTGAAAGTTATCGATTTTTTCTTGAATCATGGCACTTATCTGGTCAGGGGTGCAAAAATCTTCAACTAGTTGTTTACTTGCGTACCCGTCAATTTTACTTTCGAAGTTATTCATTTTACTCTCGCAATTTTTCAACTTGGCAACTATTTTCTTTAGAACTTCGTGATCCTGTTTGCTTGTGTGATGTTCTTGAGGTTTTTCTGCTGAATCATCATTTCTTGACACTGGTCTGTTTTTTAAATCATCCAAATCAGCCGAAATGGTATCGATTAGGTTTGTGAGACCTTGAATACCTGCTTCTGACGCTTCTACACGTCGGTTAATGTTTAAAATATGCCACATATCACCTGCTGGGGTCTTGCTGTCTCGCCGTTCCGCAGATCTAAATAAATTTCAAATAATCTAGCAACCTCGTTCCCAGGGCTCCTTGCCTTTTCGAACACTTTTCGCCGCTCTTCCGTGTTTGAAAAGGCAAGAAGCCCTGGGAACGAGGTTGATAATCTAGTAGATAATGAGGAAGCAGTAGAATTAAAATCGGAAAGTCGGAGAAGTGAATCACTATTTTTAGCGAATACTTTTGAACTGGGGTTATAACGAATAAAGATGGATTTAAACTAGGCAAAAAATTTCGCGCGAAAGCCAAAAGAAAATATTCCATTAGTCTACTGTTGGTCTCTGCTGAATTAAAAGGAGAACTCACACCTGAACTCCCTAGGGCAGATAAGTTTAATATGCTAGGTAGGGCAATTCATATGAGGCATTTATTCCATTCAATGTTTCAAGATATCACCCAAGCCTGGATAATAACTATCGGATATCACAGGTGGGGGGAGTGTTTTTTGAATATAGTATACTCAAAAAACTCTTCCACAAGTGATATTCGGCTTGTTACCTGTTAGGTGACTGTGTGAGAGATGGTCGTTGTGTAACATGCGAACTTCTTCTAGCCTGGGAAGTCGAACTCTTTCTTTGAGATGGTGGTAATGGTCCAATGTTTGAATGTTGACGAGTTTTAAGCTCTTTTGATGATACTTGTGCTTTAACTACAGTTTCGCGCGAAGATCGAGTCTCAACTTTACCTTCAGAGTCATTGGAAGGTATGGTGGTTGTTTCTCCTTTGTCTTCGGGATCTCGGGATGTAGTAGCTGTCTTACTTGCTACTGCTTTAGGTGCAGATGTCTCAGAGGCTATCGGTTCTTGTTCGTTTCCTTCTATCGAAACATTTAACTCCTTTTCTATTTCATCTCCAAGAATGCTAGGACTTGTTATTCTTGTCTGTTCTGGTTGTTCTATGATGGAATCCACAGATACGTTTTTCCTGATATCACTTGGACGATGAGGTAACAGTCGGTAATCAATCTCATGTGTAAGTCTTGCTAACTTTTTTGATATACCTAAAATTAGAATTAACAGCAAATGAGTAGGTTCATTGATGATATGAACTTGGACAAAAATTATTTTTTTATAATGATAAGAAATAGAAATTTGTGTATTTTCCTCGCAAAAACAATTGAAGCATGCAAATCAGCTAAATATTAGCCTGGTACTCAACTAGATTTAGTCTTGTATTATATATCAGTTCTATGATCTATCTGTGAATCTTCTAAGTTAAGTTCCGAGTTGTCGCTAATTATATACAGTAGAATAAATGTTTTCTAAATATTTATTCTCATTAATTCACCAAAATGCTTTCTTCCAAAATTTTAATCATATTTTTAAATCGGTTAAAATTTAGATTTGCATGACCTTAAACATGCCAACACAGAGAAATCTTTCTATCACACCAAATTATATGTCACCACAGGAGTTCCAAGGGTAAAAAAAAGTCAATTTAATGAAACCTTCAGTTATGCGAATTCCCAGTTATTCGAACCATTTTCTCCCTCCCCCCTCTTTGGAGATTCGAATAACCGGGATTCTATTGCATATTAATAATCCAGAAATAATTTTTATTAGATGCGTTTTCAACCTCGTTCCCAGGGCTTTTTCTCTCTTGATGTCTAAATCAGAATCTCTCCTTTTCTTTTCAATTTAGACGTCAAGAGAGAAGAAGCCATGGGAACGAATTTGATGCATTCCCTCACAATTTTAAAGCTGGATTGCTGCGATTGCGTCAAAAAACAAAGATAGAAAGAAACCAGAAATTAGGAATCAGGACCTTAGGACCCAGCCCCAGGACCCTGACCCCGATTGCAAGACTCGGAGTCAAGACGGCCGCAGGATGCAGGACACGACCCTAGGAACTGTACCTAAAGGACCAATTTATAATCGGTCTCAATCTTTTATGAAGAAACGTCAATCTTGCTTATTTTCTGTCTCTATTCATCATTTAACTGTATCCGAGAACATATATTTTGAAAACAATTCCCACACTATATAAGCACATGTGTATAATATAGACGAGTAAATCAATCATGATATCATGAAAATGTTTTCATATTTTTTCGAACGAGAATATGCTTGATGTTTCTTTGTATAACAACGAGTTTGTTAGTTATGCATGTTTGAGTTCGTGCATACCTATGGAAATGATATTTGTTTCAATAAAGAAATCTAGCCAGCTAACAAAAACAATAACAATAAAAACGTTTAGTTTAGACCCCTAAATATACCGTAAAACTCCGACTATAAGCCCTGGGCTTATATTAGTTCGTAAGGTATGGGCTAATATAAGGGAGGGGGCTTATATATGGGGGGAGGGGCTAATACATGGAACACTATTTGTGTAAATAACTAGAGTTATGACAAACTAGAACATGTAACACATAATACATATATAACTTTAGTTCAAAGAATGTTTACTAATGTAACCATCCTCTACCAGTCGTACTCGCCATCCAGATGAAACTCTTCTTCAGGTAACGGCATTATTTACCCATCTAAGATTTGTTTTCTACAACGTTCTGTGAATTTATTCCATGTATAAACCCATGGGCTTATATTTGGGAGAGGGGGGCTTATATACGGTCCTACTTTTGTATTAAGGGTTTGGTGGGCCTATATACGGGGAGGGGGAGGGGCTAATATATGAGAGGGGGTATAGTCGGAGTTTTACGGTATTACACCCTAATAACAAGTCCTCGGAAATCTTCCAAAATGAAAAATAGTTTTTAAAAGATAAAATGAAGAATACCTAAATGCTTGAGTATTTCTGAAATAACCTCGTGGAGAAAGTTAAAATTCACGGCACCAATCTCCGGTGTACCTAGCGCAATATTCAGCAGATTTTCTAGAGTGATTTCAACATCTTCGGTCAACATTTTGCATCGATGTATGCTCTCGAACCAATTACAACATGTGTCTTGTGTGATTAGCGACCTAAATATGACTGACTCTCAAAATAAAACTGACGTCAAATATTTCTTTCCTTTATCAGAATAGATTTTGTTTGGTCTTCTCCTTTGAGTTACGTTCATTCTAAAGCGAGTTGAAAGACGTATTTTTTGTATTATACGTATCTTATTTATTTTACATATAACTGATATTTCGACCACTCTTTGACGAGGTTGTTTTCAATTATATTGAATATTGAGAATAGTGCGTGAAGATAACACGAGCTATTCTAAATGTTTAAGAACGGAGAAGGGTGCTCAAATCAAATACGAATTATTGCGTCATTTATGCTTCAGGATAAAATGGTGTCTACGAATCTCAGTAGCTATTATTAATATGCCATAACTGATTGAGGGAATATGACAAAGCCGAAGTATAGCACCAACGATCGATAAGTAACTGCAGACTCAGAAGTTTTGAACATGACTTTGACTATTTCGTAAACTGAACACTTCAAGATTCGTAGAAGTGAGGCAGACTACAGTGACAGGACTAAAGATGAAGGTGAGGCTACAATATCAGGATATATAAAATGAAACCAAACATGGTAAACTATACAGTGGTAAGCACATGTATCACTATAAATTATGAACAGTGTTTGCTTAGTAGAGGTTTCATGAATGCAGTCCTTGTATGCCATTTTTTTGAACAAAATTTGATAGGTTTTTCAGGTAGCCCTCGATCATCCCTGATCATCCAGAAGCAAAAGAAATAGTTTGTGCGCTATATTATGCATCACGCAACAATTTCATTACGAATATTCCCAGTCGGCAAAAACCTGTTCAAAGTCAGCAAAATAACGTTAGAACAACGTTCACAGAACGTTGTTCTAACGTTA